>CAUYON010069305.1:0-33021 GCA_963573935.1 Arctocebus calabarensis
GTCTTTATATAGTGATCAAGAAAATGCCATGAAGGCTATCTGTAACAGTATGATGAAAACATTTCTGAATGTATATGAATCATGCCCTATGATTGCACCAATGTACAGAATTATGATTCAATAAAATTATTAAAAAAAAAACTTATAAACTCTAAAAAAAAAAAAAAAAACATTTCTCTGAATAGTCAGATGATGTGTAGGTGGGCTTCTTATAAAATGTTTACCAGCATGGTATTAAAAGATCACCCCATCTCCTTTCTGCCTTATTTCTTTTTTGGAAGTTTTTCTTAACAGGAGGTGTCATTTATCCTCTTTCTATAGACGTGAAGACTGAGGTTCAGAGTAGTGAAGTCCTTTGCCTATGACTGCTAATGAGTAGAAGAACCATGTATCAATGCTAAGGTTTGCCTGATCCCAAAGATGGCCTTTCCTCTACTATACTACAATATACAGTCAGGCACATAAAAGGTATTCAATAAATATTCTGAATTGAGTAGCATCCAAAGGCTTACTTTATAGAATATTACTCCAAATCACCTAGAATAGTTAACACCTATCCTTAAAGTGCTTAAAATACTCACTAGCAAAGCTTATGTACAGAGAAAAAAGAGATTACCAGTATTTGAACAATAGTCCTTCAATTCTGAGCCAGAACCTATGTTTTAGAGAAGCAAGCAACAATCTTGACTGCCTCTCTACTGCAAGCAGGATCGTCTCAGATGCTCCAAGATGCTGCATCTTAACTCTGTCTTGGATAATCATTAAACAAATATTTTTGCTCACCTACTAGATATTGGGAACCCTAGTTCCACCAATATCACTATTTTTTGTATCCTTTAAGACATGTAAAAATAACTATTTTATTATATTTTGAGAGTTGTAAGATATTAATTCCAGATGATCAGAGACAAACTAGTGATAGGTAATGATGTCACAAGTTAAAGATCATGTTGACTTCTTAATTCTAATAATTCCCTACCCACTAAGGAACACCATCAAAGATGACATTTGGCAATTTTTCTTTTTTTAGATAGTGTCTCACTTTGTCGCTTTCCTTCTTTTTTAAATTTTCTTTTATTAAGTCATTTGTACATAGATCAACTTTGTCACTTTCCATAGAGTGCAATGGCATTGTAGCTCACAGCAACCTCAAACTTTTGAGCTCAAGCAATTCACTTGCCTCACCCTCCCAGGTAGTTGGGACTACAGGAGCCCATCACAACACCCACTTATTTTTAGAGATGGGGACTTGCTCTTGCTCAGGCTAGTCTCAAACTCCTGAGTTCAGGCGAGCCACCCACCTCAGCCTCCCAGACTGCTAGGATTACAGGCGTCAGCCACTGCACCCAGCCTGCCATTTGGTAACTTGACAACAGAAGACAAACTATGTAATTTTTTCCCCAGACGTGTAAAACAACTCTACAGTGTATTTACACTTGCAAAGAGCCAAATAACGTTTCAGTAAGCATGACACTTTTCCTTTGTATATAATGTCAGTAAATCCATTCTTTTTATAAAAACAGTATCTAATTCCCCGCTAATTTGTATAGTTGTAGTACTGCTTCTGGACAGCAGAGGTCACTAATAACAGATACACTAGCAAATTTCAATAAATTCAAAACAGCTAAAAGAGGAAGCAGTTTTACTTAAATTTTGTGCTCTGTGGTAATTCTACAAAATAACTAATAATGGCATCCATTCTTCCAGACCCTCCACACTTATACTAGAAAAAAGTTTCTCAGAAAGTGTTTATTGGCATTCCATTTGTATTTTACAGAAAACAAACAAAATAACCTTAGAAAATTGGTATACTAAGAAGTCTAGTTATCTAGTTAGCAATCCATAAGTATCCATCAGATAATTCCCTCAAAAATCTTGGGAGGAAATATTAGGTCACCCTGAAACATATTAGTAGTCACCCATTAGCTTGATAATGCAACATAAAAAGGAGCAGTATTGATTGAGGTGCCCCACCTTTGGTTTGACCCAGTGCTGGTAACAAAACATTCAAAGAAGAAGAATTCAAGTGGAGGGCACTCATTTCAAGCAGCCCTTACCATGTGAAGACTGAAATATGGGTGTCTAGGCCCTAGGCCAGTGGCTTTCAAGATTTTTGAGGCCTTGGTTCTGTATCAGAATCACCTGGAAGTCAAGTTAAAACTCAGATTTCAGGTTCTGCTTGCAGAGTTTCTAATTCAGGAAGGCTGAAGTCAAGTCCAAGGCTAGAGTACAGTCTTTGCAGTTGTAACTGGTTCTCAAGGGATGCTGCTGCTACCATTGGCCCAGGGGCCACACTTGGCAAACCATTGCTCTCCACCAAAGCCTGAATTCTACAAGCCCCCAGATGCTACACGATGGTCAAGTGTAGAATAAAGCCTCCTCCCAGAGCTCAACAAGCCACATCCCAGGTGACTAGGACTCAAACAAAAATGTTGCTATTCTCATATTTTAATCATGTCCTGTGTCATCCCATCCTTTTTCTTCTGTTCTCATCTCAATGTTATTAAATGTTTTACTGATTATGCTACCACTTTCTATCAGCCTACCCAGCACCTCACTGTTCATCTTGAATTCTAAACAGCTTGAAAATGTAAGAGTTAACTCTTAAATTTTCCAGAGCAATTTATAGCAATGGCGAAAAAAGAAATCATAAAGAGACGAAGTACCTAAAGCAAGGATCAAATGAGAAGAGTTTTGACAAGAACAGCCAGAAAATGCCTCTCCCACAGCAGCCTCGTCTTTCTAAATGAAGAATTGAGTCCCCCATTTCTTTGGGCTGTCATTTTGCCTAATTACTAGCAGGAAGGCCGGATCTTGAGTGGGCATTCAATAGGAAGTTATAATACGATATAAACTTCCATGCTAATAGAGAGAACTATTGGCAGTAAAAATACAGAGAGTGAATAGAATGCAAAAGCCCCAGCAATTTATCACTGACTCATGAATTCATCTCCCAATCTCCCAGAAATATATATTAATGCCTTTATAGTTACAGTCTTTGGGTCAGAGCCAGGTGAATAGCCCAGGTATAACAAAAGGATTCTTTAGTGCCCTCATGAACAAATTCACCTCATTTCTCAGGGTGGTGAGTGAATGAAAATAAGAAATTACAAGGGAAATCACACGGCAGTCTTCACTCTGGGCTAGGTTACAATGAAGGCTATAATAATGTGTAATAAATATGCAGCAAACCATGCCTATTAAAGAAGATGCTCCTTCTGCCGGCACATGGTACATATCCATCAGTGCACACACAATAGGCCAACTGCTCCCCAATCCAGGAGCAACGTCACGAGCCAGTAATTACAGGCAGGAGATTTCCTGTCCATACACACACAAAAAAGGAAGTAAAAGTGCCTTTAAACAATACAGACCTGATATACTTGCTTTGTATGCAAAAATGTCCTGTTTTAACCCTGACATTCTTGTCTCTTGAGATGAATATTTATTAAAAGGAAAAAAAGCTTCTGGAGCAACTACTTCATTTCAGACCCAGGTTGCAGTCACAAAGGTTAGGTTTCAAGAGCCAAGACTTCAGAATGAGGTTAGGATCTCCAGGGCTCTGCTGGCAGAGAGGCCAGAGCAAGATAGGCTTCTGACCGTAACTTCAACAGAGTATTTTAAAAATACTATTTTATTAATTCAGTCCACATACAGACTTCTTCAGGCAGAGAGAATTTGCATTTTAACTAATTCACTCTGTGGTAAGTATCAGAAATGAAGGAGTGTGCCTCTATCAGAAATTAAAAAGCCTGGAGAGATTCCTGTCCACTGGATTTTGGGGTGGTGCCGCTTGCCATCTCCATAATTGTATGCTGTCAGCCGCTTTCCACAAAGCACGGAGCATATGGCATCCTCCAAGGATTCGCTATCATTTTTTTTTAAACCGTGTGAATCAGCTGGTCACTCTAGCTTCTCTGTAGGATAATTCAAACAGCTGATCCCAACCAACTTGAGGTGGGAGAAGGTCTTTGTCTTACTTTCTAACCCACTGGCTTGGATAAGGTTGCAGCATTTTGTCAGTGGTTCATTTAATAATATGTAACTAATTGGCATGACTACCCTGGAAATAAAGACTGGAACAATGAATGTATTCCGTCCACAAAGCATCCCAGAACCAAACAGGTGAAGTTATATTTTTATGTAACCGAAAATTAACTTTTATCGGCTAGCAGCTTCAACGCAAATAAATTGCCAATTTGCTTTTATTTCACTAACACAGAGAAACATTGAAAATGTCATAAACTCAGGACTAGCTCTACTTAGAGGAAGATGGAAAAATCAGAAACTTTTAAGTAGTTTTAATCTTAGTCAAAATCTTGTAATCCAATTTATAGAATAATATTTTCTTTCAATCTATTTTTTGTTTTGTTCTGATCAGAAGAGGATAGTGTCTGCTGTAATTTTGCCTTGGCAGTCTAGACACTTAACATAGAGCAAGGTCATGAATATCAGACTTCTCTGAGTTCTTATCTTTCATGGTTCACAGATCTCATCTCTTCTTTGATCATCAGGGTAGCTCCCAAATTGAATCTGTTTTTCTCTCTCTTCTCCCTCTGCAGCCAACTATTTCATTCTGGACCCAGAGATTAATGAAATCATGGTCCGATGAAAAAGAACCTAGTGAACCAAAGAATGGTAAATGAGTAAATAAATTTCAAAGAAAAAATATAAAGAGAGAAAAATTTCCCTATGAAGAAAGGTGAATATAAATATAGACCTGGTGATGAAGCTTAAGCATCATATACATTTATTGATAATGAGGGAAAAAACGGAAAGAAAATCTCCAAGGAAATTTAATGCTAAAGGGAATCTTTCAAACAGAAGAGATGTTTTCACAGCATTTTTTGGACACAATTTTCAAGTTTTACGTATAATTACAATTAAATGCTAAAACAGTTTCTAGGTGAGACTTAATTCAAACCTGAGTTAAATTAGGCATTGGAAAGACAATCAAATATAGACATCAATGATAACCCCTCTCTTTATGAACAATAGCTATTGTTTTATTCAAATGTCTCAATCAAATAAAAAATAAATGATGTAATATAGAGTGACACTGAAGAGAAAACCATGACATTCTTTTTTAATTGTCCAGCTGCCTCAAAAGGACACACATTGGCCAACTGTGCTCCTGATTCCAAAGGCTCCCCCAGATCTCCTAGTGACAACTGTCAGGAGGCCCAGTTTACCAACACAATTTCTTATGGTTTATATGGCTTGCCCAAGTAGCTAGCCACTCCAGTTCAATTAAAGGGAAAACAAATAAACAAAAACCCTGGGGTTTCCATGTCCTTTCTGCTCTTGTTTATCCTGGGCTTCTAATATCCCTGCACCCACTTTATATCTCACCACCATCCCGCAGCCATTTTTATTTATTTATTTATTTATTTGAGACAGAGCCTCAAGCTCTTACCCTGGGTAGAGTGCTGTGGCATCATAGCTCACAGCAACCTCCAACTCCTAGGCTCAAGAGAGTCTCCTGCCTCCACCGCCCAAGTAGCTGGGACTATAGGTGCCCGCCACAACGCCAGCTATTTTTTGGTTGCAGCCATCATTGTTGTTTGGCGGGCCCAGGCTGGATTCAAACCTGCCAGCTCAGGTGTGTGTGGCTGGTGCCTCAGCTGCTTGAGCCATAGGCGCCGAGCCCCGCAGCCATTTTTAAAATAGCAAGAGAGGTATCAGCTCCAGCTGAGAAGTGAAGGCAAATTTTTAAAAGAAAAGATGACAAGGCAGCAGAGAGAAATCTTAGTGACTACATAGAAAGGAAGGTGAAAATCAAAGCAGAAAAAAGAAAGTTAAAAAAAAAAAAAAAGGTCTAGGGATGTAAGACAGTGCTAACATACAGAACAATTAGGAATGAAGAGATTACTAGAGCCCGGATCAATCACTAAAGTTTCCTGAATTTAAGAACAAAATGAGGCAGCAAGTTGCCATTACTAAGACTATTATAGGCTCTGGAGGGATCAATGCCAAGATCTTTGAACCTATCCTTTCTTGGAGCAGGTAGCCTGGGCTGGGAAATTCCAACCTGAACGGCAGCCACAGAACTAAACCCAGTGCCCGAGGCTCGCCAGTCATGTGCTGTTGTGCACAGTTCGTGGGAGGGTGGCACAGTAGACTGCTCAGAGTGTCCAGCTTGTGGTGCTCTATGTGCAATACTTGTACCTAGAGCACCACAAAGAGACAGTATAAAATGCAAAAACAGAGTTTTGTTCTTTTTTAAAGCTGAACAAGTGCAAAGTATTACTATCACAATATTTAACAAGCATGTGACTGTTATTTTCCTTAGTTTGATTTATTAATATGTAATCAATAGTTGAAAGCAGCTGTCACCAAAGGAAAGAAAAATTTTTATAAAAAACAACTTAAAATCTACCTCTTCCCACCTACTTTCCCCCAGCACTACCCTGCTTCCCCTTCAGTGGTCTTTTGTTGTTCCAGGGGTGAAGAGGGAAGTCAAAGGCTCTCAGCCTGACCACTGTCTTCTCCTCCAGCTCCATTTCCTGCCCACTCTCTGGGCTTTAGCCACCTTGCCCTCTTATTTCTCATACTCAACAGGCTCTTTATGCCACCCAGTCTTCCCCGCATGCTGTCCCTACATCATGGAACACTCTTGGCTAAATGAATGCATAGTCTTCCCTACAGAACCACTTTCTCAGAGAAACCTTCTCTGACTTCCCTGATAGATCCAGTCCTGCTGGTACAGGTTCTCAATGCCCCATGTACCTCTCTCCCTCAATCAGGTATGGTGATTCTGTTCTTGGTATGTTCTTGGCCAAAGAATTAGCAGACCTACCAAAGGTAAGGCAAACATGAAATGATGTTCATTGCTAAAGGTCAAGATACGTTTACAGAGAAAGAACAATCTACATTTGCAGATGATGACTGGGTTCCCTGTCATAACAAAAAGGCCTTGGAATGGACCCTCCTTATGGTTCAGACATCATTGTGGAACCACTTTGATGGACAGTTGGGCATTATATGACCTCAGTCTTACTCCACATTCAGACCTTCCAGGAGCTTCTCTGAAGTCTATTTGGGGGGTGCACCAAAATGTAGATTTAAGGTAATGACATGATAATTAACCTTAAGATTGTTCCAGGTCACCTTCCAAACCCTACTGTGCCTGTGCTATTAGACCTGCAGCTAGGTAGTCCTCTGCATTCTTTTGCAGTGGGTGTCCTGAGTTCTAATTGGTAGATTGGTAAAGCATTCCCTCCTCCCCCAGATGTGGGCAAGTGCTAGGGCCAGGATCACGGGTGACAGCATCAAGTCAGGGCACCTGCCTTCGTGCCCCAGGAGGACCAGAGGTCCTAACTACCTAACACCCCTACTACAATTAACTTGATACACTGGACATTTGAATGATGTCTGTCTCCCTCTGAAGACCCTTAAGCTCATGAGAGTCACTGTGTCAATTTTGGTCACTATTTGTCCCAATGCTGGGGATAATAATACACATAGTAATTGATCAGTAAAGAATCATTGAATGAATGGATAAGGGAAAGGAATAGATCCCTCTTTAGGTAATTAGCCATCATGGTTTACCTCAAGCAAGCAAGCAAACAAACAAACAAAATGACCACATTTTTTAATCATTTTCTTCACTAAATATCAATTTATTCAATAAGCATTTATGGCACTTCCTGCTAAGTGGACTGGATACAAAAATAAACAATGTACAGTTTTCATGGCACCACTTTTCTAAAGAATAAGGTCTTTTTTTATTAAAATTTTTTGAATGTCTAGGTCTTTTCACTAAAAAAAGATCTGTATCAAGATTTAAATGCATACATAGTGGCAATCATGAAAAAAAAAAAAAAAAAAGCACAATGACTTCCCTGACAGTACTTATGCTCTAGGTCCTGTAAAGTGTCAGAGAGTAAATATCTCCAGTTTTGTAGGCCAGACATCTCTGCTGCAATTACTGTATTGTGTAGTACAAAAGATGCCAGAGGCAATGTGTAAATGGATGAACACAGCTGTATTCCAATAAAACTTTATTTACAAAAACCAGCAGTTGTTTGGTTTTGGTTGTAACCGGTTGCTGGTTGGCCATGGTTTGCCACCTCCAGCTCTTGGAGAAATTGCAAGACATAGGTGTACATATTAAACATTCTGATTCAGCAGCCATGTGTTGAGTCCCTACTGTGACCCATGCACTGGGCTAAGATTTGGGAGCACATAATATAAAGAGGACTAGACCTGCCTGAGGGCCAGCTCACTAGAAAAGACACTTACATGCCCATTAATTATTATAAAACAACTTGAAAATGATGTAAAATAAAAAGCTCTGTAATGCAGTAAAAACAGAGTGTTCTGAAAGCACAAAGGAGACAGAGATGCAGGCATTTGGATTCTTGAAAGATTCGTCACCGGTAAGTGGTACATAGACAGTCATGCTTTGGAAAGAGAATCTGAGCCCCAGTGGGTGGGTGCAAAGGAAGGAGGCGGGGGGGGGGTGTGTAAGAGCTGGTGAGTGCACCTGGGTAGAGGATGGGAATGAGTGTGGCAGCTGTTAAAATGGGGAGGAGAGGACAGATTCCAGGGACACTGCAGAGGTTCCATCTGTGAGACTGATCTGCTAATTGGTTTATACTGTTGAGATACAGCAGAGCTGTCTTTTAGCTTACAGACAGAGATAAAGCCTCAAACGCGTGGTCAGAATGTGAGCTCAGGGTTATTTATCCACCAGTGGTGACAGCAGAGGCCCTGAGTCAACACAACTTGATTCTAGCAAGATGCCCTATGACCTGCGTGCATTAATAGATAAAACACCCCAGTTAGGGACACTGAACAGGTGAAAAACATAGTTTGTCTGCACTTTACCTCTTAGGCCACCCAACCTATTACGGGAGCATCATTGGTGGCTAATGACTCTTCCACGCAACTTTCCATCTTTACCTCTGAGTCTAAGACAGACCGACTCTTGGGTATTGACTTTAAAAGCCAGATCTCTTCTGGGAAGACCCAGTTTTAAAGCACTAATCAGAGCCTGGTTTGCAACACTCCTTTTGCCAAGGGCTAGAGAGTTATTCTGGGGATAGGGACTTGAGAGGCCTAAAGAAGAACTAGACACCCCAAAATGTACCCTCCTTCAAACAGTGAGTCAATGCTCTGCATTCATTTCCTCTAGCGTTCTCCTTGGAAGTGCTAATGAACAATGAAAGTGCGGAAGGAAGGAAGGAAGGTTGGCCCAGGGGGAGGTGGAGACCCACGCTGGGCTGATAGAATCCATTCCCTGACTCATTCGGATCTCAGGGACCATCTTTCATGTCTTGATTATTTTCTAACACTCTGAGGGAACTTTGACTAAGCCTCCTCCATCTTAGAGCCCACTGCTGGCTCCCTGGGGGATTTTTCTGCCCCTAAGTGTAAGAGTCACTGAGAGAGGGGCTGGGCCTGGCCAATCTAGCACTAATTCCAGCTCTGCTGAGTAACTCACAGTGGGTTATTTTCTCTTTTGAAATTTCTACTTCAAAGGGGTAGTGCCATTCATCACCAGAACCACTATGTTATTGGCAGGAATCTCTGATTAAAGTTAAGGAGACCACACCCAAACCAGAGTAGTCTGATTTTCTGTAAACACAATGAGCGGGCGCATGAAGGCAGAAGCCACAGGTTCAAATCCCACCCTCCCACCCCAGCTAGCGGTCCCAGTGTGGAGCAAGTCACCCTGATCTATACAAGGATTGGAATGTTCTGGTAAGACAGAAAGGGCACGTGAAAGTGTGGGAATGGGCTTTGGAAACAACAAAAACTATTCTAGGCTCTTGTGAGGGGAGGCATGGTTTAAAAAAAAACACGGAATTTGGGGTGCGATTCCAATTATCCATACTGTACTCTCCAGGTGAGACGCATGGCGTCCCAGAATCCTCACCTCTTATCCTGCGTAATGGAGAAAAGGAAACTTCAATGGACAGCTACAAGGATGCGGTGACAGGAGATGTGTGCAGGGGTTGTAAACAGTGGGTGCGAGACAGATTCGAGTTCTGTTGTTCCCGTGACAGTATCTGATAAATCACCAGCCAAGTTCGATTGTGTCTGTGTTTTGAGGAAGGTACAGAAAGGACATAAAAGAGAGACAGAGCCAACCGCACAAGGCGCTGGGGAGATTATAAAGATCATATTTCTCTATGGCAGCAAATTAATTCTTCATGAAGAGCTCCCGAGGAGAGGAATCAAGTACAGCGGAGAGGCCGACGGTAGCACTTTTCAAAGAGAAAGTCATTTTCCTCAGATCAAGTCTGAACTTTGCCAGGTGTGGTTCATCGAATATTTGAGCCTCGAAGAGACTCTGGTCCCAGTGTAAGATTGAAATGTGTCTCAAAAAAAAAAGAAAAAAAAAAATCAGCTTTTTTTTTTCCTATCAACAACATCAGTACTCTGAAGCTGCAGGAATAACAACTGCTTTTATGCAACATTCTGCAGAGAACCGGACTAAAGCAGGGGCAGAGGAGAGAATGCGGCTGTTGATGTTAGACTGACCTTAACCCCAGTCCATGGAGATCCTTGCTGAGCCCCTTCCTCGCAACTATAAGGTGAAAACTCCACTGCATTTCCCGTGGTTTGCACTGAGGGTCACCATGTAAGCAAAAGCCTCAAGAAAGTGCTAATTCGATGGGTGGTGCCTGTGGCTCAAAGGAGTAGGGCACCGGCCCCCTAGGCTGGAGGTGGCAGGTTCAAACCCAGCCCCAACCTTAAAAAAAAAAAAAAAGAAAGAAAGAAAAAAGAAAGTGCTAATTCGATTCTTGGTAAAAAGAAAGTACCCAAGGGCTGGGTGGCACGATGACGAGGCACCAAAAGAAATTCTCTATGTAAGTCAAAATAATAAGCATTATTAGTGATTCAGTGGATTGACAATTTAGAAATAAATGTGCATTTGCAAAGGCCGCAGATATGAAATAATTGTGTAGCTGATCTTTCATTTGTTTGTCTTGTTATTCTTTTTTAAGACCTCGAATGCACAAAGTTTGATAATTGTCCTCATCTCCCTTCATCTCTCCACTAAAGAATTTGGTGTATAATCCTCCAATTCACCTTCCACAGGTGCGTGGCTGTGTGTGCAGAGAGAGAGAGAGAGAGAGAGAGAGAGAGGAGCATTAACCTTTTCAGTGTGTTTGCCTTGGTCTTTTGATCAGCCCCCTTCAGTGATAGACACATCACAGCTGACTCAGGGCCTGGCCTTCCCCACACACCACTGCAGTGAATATTCTCATAAAGACCCCAGCCCTCTTGTCAGGGGCCTGTTCTCAGGAGTTGGGTTTCCAGGCTAGGAGCTCTGCAGGTGCTTATTTGTATCACAGGCAGCCCTAATCCCCCACAGAACGGCGGCCCTGTCGCTGCGTCACTCACTCCACAGGACACGAAGACTGCCTGCATCCATGAATCGTTGCCAAGTGGATGGGATTTAACTTTCTAATTTTTGCCCATCTGTTCCATGTGAAGTGATGTCTCCTTGTTGCTTTAGTTTGTATTTTTCTGATTGTTCGTGAGGCTGTCCCAAGCCTCTGCCCCTTTTCCCAGGCAACCTGATTCTAGTAACTGGCTGATTGGGCCATGAAGGCTCAGGCCTTGGCTTCAAGTGGAAACAGCTCTGAAATGCCACTCTAACACCAGCTCGCCAGAGAGGAGTGGCCAAGGCTTCTGCTAGTAACACACCTTCATCACAGGTCTCTTCCCCATCCCACCCCCAGTCCTGTAATCCTCGTTTACAGGTGCTGCCTTGTAAAAAGACAGCGTGCAGATTCTGCCTCAGACTCCGTTTCCTGGGAAATTAGACCCTAGAGAGTTGGTCCTGGGAGTCATCCTAGGAAGCTGATTCCAAAATGGCATTTTGGAGAACGATCACCTAAGTGCCAGCCTGGCAGGGACAACACCATCACTTGTAGTGGGCAGAGTATAGCTATTCCCTGGCACACTGCAATGGTGCAATTTTTCAAACTTTCATTTGTGGTAAAACTTGATGGGACAGTAACAAAAGAAAATTCACTGGCATGTTCTATATCTAAGGAGCTGGAGAGATGTGGGGGAAATGATTATTAGAGAAACTATGAGCAGCTCTTACTTGGTGCTATCAATGCAATGCAGAAAGAGAAGAAAGGGCTGAAGATGGTTTATCTCCAATTTAAGATGAATAGTGAAATCCAGGGGGACTCCTTGGCACACAGGAAGACACTTATCTCCTGAAGCCAGAGGGCAAAAAAACTAAACAAAACAAACAAACAAACAAACAAACAAAACCCAGCAACTGAGGATCAGACCAGGACTTCATTATAAGGATATGAAAGTTCCAGTGAAGGTTGTATTCTCAACCCCAGCAAGTCTGCTATGCTAAGGTCAGGGGCCTGCAATTGGGAGGACCGGGACCTAAATCCTAGGATAGTGACATTGGATCAATGCATCTGAAAATCTGAGTCCTCGGATTCCCCTGAACCCTTCGAGCCTGCAAGAGTGCCCAGAAGTGGTGTCTCTGATAGAGCAGATCAATCTAGTTTCAAATGCATTCTTTTCCAATCCTATCCAGAAGAAAGATCTGAAAGAGTTTGGATTCATATAGGACAAAAAAGCAGTGTACATTTATGATCTCCCCTCAGGGCTGCCCTGCTGTGTCAATGACGGGACACTAGTTAGCTATGATGAGTGAGATGGGGCAAGGAGGAGTCAGTAACTCTACGAGGCCCTGGAATCCTTACGGAGTGAAGACTTCAGGGGCCCAGTGGCCTGGGATATGCCTCCCAACTAAAGAGAAAATTAAAGGATCTTATGCCCTCAACTCAAAGAAGGACCAAAATATCTTTGACAATTAAGTTCGCGAACTCATCCAGGGAAAAGTGGCCCATACGTCATTGCTGAATACCCTTGGGAGGCTACGCACCAGTGCCAGTGACTGACTGCCCTGTCACATTCCACTGCACCAGAGCTACAGTGGCAGAGCTATGGGAAGGGCCTGGGAAAGCACGACTGAGAAAACAGACTAGAATGGCATCCTGCAGGGACCTCGGTTATTCTCCAGGACACAGGATACATCTCTGGTAAACAGAATAATGACACCCTGCCCTGGTGCATGCCCCTCCCCCAGCAATGCAAGATGTGCACATCCTAACTTCTATAACCTATGAAGACTTTGTTTTGTATGGCAAAAGGAACTTTGAGAAGGGGAGATGACTCTGCCTTATCCAGGTGGGCTCAAGGTAATCACAAAGGTCCTTGTAAGTGATTGAGGGTGAGGCAGGAGGAGCAGAAAAGGAGACGAGATGACAGAGCAGAGATGAGTCAGCGAGAGACTTAAAGGTGCTATACTGCTGGCTTTGAAGATGGAGGAAGGGGCCAGGTGCCACGACATGCAGGTGGCTTCTAGATCTTCCACTGTGCTTTCAAGAGGAACTAAGCCCAGCTGACACCTTGATTTTTGTCCCAGCAAGACTCATTCCAAACTCCTCATCTGCAGAACTGCAATATAACACATTTGTGTTGTTTTAAGCCACTATGTTTGTGGGGATCTCTTACAGCAATAACAGGAAAGCAGTAGGACCCTCTAAACCAATGGCCATCAAATGGTTCTGTAGCTTTGATGAGTAGAATACATAGGTCCAGGGACCAAGCAATGGAAATGGGAGATAAAGATATGATGAGCCCCACATTTCAGCCCACCTTTGTAGACTCAGCACCTGTCAGAGAAGATGAGTCGCATTAACCATATTAAGAGTTAAACTGTCAGTTATCTAATTATTCTGAGGTTCTGTTTCCTCCTCACTACATGGAGATAATACAGACATCTCACTGTTGTTGTGAGACCTGAGCTATTTACAAACAGAGCCTGGCAGAACTTTCACCTCCATGGAAAGCTCAATTCCCCTCTCTCCTCACCTGCCCATCATTAGCTAATTCCTTTTCCTCCTACATTTATTTCAAACCCATTCTCAGGACTACTGCTGGAACAAAAGTTCAAGCCCTCATCATCTCACGCCAGCAGAATGTGAGAGTCTCCCAGCTGGTCTCCCTACTTGCAATCCTTCCCTAGCTCTCATCCCTCCTCTTCATCACAGCCAGAATTCACTTTTCTATAAATTCTTCTCCAAGATACCCAACTTCCATATTTTTCAAACCTTTCTCCCCTAATGAAAAGCCTTCCATGGGTCCCATTGCTCTTAGGATAAAGTTTAAAATCCTCAACACTGAATCCAAGGAGTTCCATGATTTTGCCCAACCTGCCTTTCTAGTTTTTCCTGGAATTATGCAGAAGGAAGGGCTTTCTCTTAGGGTGCAGCATAGCCCGAGGGAGGGAGACATTCCAGGGAAGGTGGTTACTGTCTGTGTTTTCTCTTTCATTAGCTTGTGGTCTGGAATAAACTGAGGAGTGTCTTCAAGACCTAGGAGAACTCAAATTTTTAAAATGTGTTTTTAATACGTATATTAACCAAAAATATTATATATATATATATACACACACACACATATATTTTTTATTTTCTTTGGAGATAGAGTCTTGGCTGGAGCACAGTGGCACAATCACAGCTCACTGCTGCCTCAAACTCCTGAGGCCCCTTGCCTCAGCCTCCCAAATGGGTGGGACTATAGGTATGCACCACCACCTCACCCAGCCAATTCGATTTTTTTCTTTTTGTAAGGAAGGCAACAGTGCATTACTCTCAGATGTCCCAAAATAGTAATTAGCGAATAGTAAACCTTCCTTCTGCACAAGAGAGTGTGTCCATGCCTTTACAAACTATGTCACCTCCAGCAACACACACCATCGCAGACAAAGGGGCTGCTAAAACCAATGCAGGATCTGCTGCATCTGATTCTAGTGAGTTCTCCATCCTTGCTGACTAAATTGGGAACCTGATTTCACTTCTGTGTACACATCTGTGTGTGTGTGTATGCCTGTGGGTATATGTGTGTATACCCGTGCGTGCATGCATATATTTGTTTGTGCATGCAACTATTCACAAGGCTCCTTAACAGGGTCACTCTTGGCATTCTGAAAGGACAGTTCTTAGATGTGTGAAAATCCCAACTGCCTTCCAGGATGCTTAGCATGCCTCGTAACCAGATGCTATAGTTAGTGTGCAACAGAGTGACAACTGACCTCACTTTTCCAAATACCTACTCGGGTGGCAGCCACCATCCTCTGCATGGAATACCTGCTTGATGGAAGGTTCCCTGAGGGTGAGAAGTCTACATTTATGTGGCATCACGAGTACCTCTCATGAGGCTCTGTATGAAGTAGACACTTAATAAATATTTATGGAGGAGCAAATGAATCGCTGAATTAAACCCTCATAGTCATGATTCTCTGCCATTAGAAATTATGAATGTGCTCTTTTCTCTCTTTGGAAGAATCTTCCTCCATCTTCACAAGTCTAGGAAATTTCTACCCATCCAAAGGATGCTCTACTGCAAAACTTCTCTGACTTTCCAACACGATTAACCCTCACACGTGTCCCCTTCATTGTGTACATATCTCCCTCACGGCATCTATGACAGTGAATTGAACGTGCCTTTATGCCTATGATCCCATAAGATTGTGAATACCATGGTGGATGTGGGTGATGAATTATTTATCCAAGTATTCCCTCGAGTCTTAGCATCAAACCTGGCACAAAATACGTTGTTGAAATTTGTTGAATGAATAAGTGAATGAAAAATGAAGGAGAGATAATTTCAAGTCTATGCAGAATGGTTTCAAAACCCAGGGGAAGAATCTGTGGAAACCAGATATTGAGGGATTTTCTACGTGCAAGAGAGAGGGGGCTGAGACAAGAGCTGGATTTCTGGAGGGTGCCATTGAGACTAGGGAGGCACAACAACCTAGGAAAAGAATACCCACGGGCAGGGATGACAACATGAGCCCAAGTGGTCCATCCTTGGAAGCTAAGATGCAGGAAAGAACCACAGATCCCAGCAAATCTCAAGAAGCTCTTGGCCTCAGCCCTCCGTGGGGTATCCTAAGCAGGATACACCCTAAGACAGACAGAGGCTTTGAAATCAGGCTGTCAGGCCTCAAATCTCAATGTTGCTACCTACTAGCTGAGTGACCTGGGACTCTGTGATTTTATGCCGTAATTGCCTCATCTGTAAAATGGGGATCAAAATAGTACATACCTTTAGGGCTAATTTCTGAGGTTTAAATGAGATAATATGGGTTATGTGTTTAGACTGCTGTCTGGCACATGGTAAGCACACACTAGGATGAGTTGTATGAATGATGAGCTGACACTATCACTTAGAATCATCTAAGGACTCCAGGACTTTTAAGTCCCCAAGTGCTTATCATTTTTGTTAACCCTTTACCTATAGTTCCACAGAGGGCAGCAGTCAAATCTCTAAACGGAAGTCTCTATGAGTTTATTTGGGGGCATATTCATGAAGACAGGGTCTATCAAATCCAGCTACTGACTCCGTTTTGAGAGAGGAGAAGCCCTGAGCTGCAAGCAGGTGTTAGCATTCCAAAGAAGAAAGGAAAGTCAAATTGTTAGGACATGGAGCCCAAGGGCAAAGGAACAAGGGACTTCCCAGGGTGGAGAAGTGGCTCCAACACTTGACCTGCTTGTGCTCAGCTCCTTGAAGGGGGACCTTGTCCCCTCTGCCTCCAAGTGCTCCATTTCTGGCAGAAAATGACTCTTTAAATGTGTTGCACCCTCGTTTTCATTATTTCCTTCTCCTTTGTCTTCTGTATCAAGTTTGCCACCCAATGCTAGCTACTTTTTCTATTTTTAAACATTTTTTTCCACTTTGTTCTTGAAGTATAAAATGTGTAAATGTATATGTCCAGTTTACTGAGCAATAATAAAACAAACACCATTGTATTCTCCCATCCACGTTGAGAAGCAGAAATTAGTAGGGCTTCAAATGTCCCATACGGGCTCTTCTTTGATAATCTTATCACTTCTCACTTTACTAGTTCCCTTGGTTTCACGCTTAGGGCTCTGATCCCGCTGTTGTCACCAGATTATCATTACTCTGTGATAAGATCAAAGCCATAGCCTGCTTCATTTATTCATTCAAAATATCATTTGCAGCTCCTCTGTGATGAGCAGCATTTGGGGCCTGAATGACACCAAAGATGAAGTCGTGCCACTCAGGAGCTCAGAAGTGACGGGAGAAACCAGAAGTGGACAGATTAGAGCAAGCAGGTATGATGCTCATGTAACAGAGGAAGCACAGATGCTTTGCTGGGTGGGGAAGGTCCTAGATCCAACCCTGTAGCTCTGCCCCTAAGTTCTGTTTTCATTACATTTTATCCCTGGTCTAGGGGTAACATAACTCCCCTCAGCCTAGTTTGATACCTTCCAGAATCTGGCACCAAAGAGCATTGGTAAGATACAGGTCTGACTCTAAGGTCTACTGATTACAAGCTGTGAAATCCTACAAAAACAACTTAACCTGTCTGAGCTTCAGGTTCTTCATCTGCAGATCGAGAATAATAATAACTCTGATTGTTGGGATCAGTCCCATGACAAATGGGAAAGTACTTTGCCAACTAGAAATAGTAACACAATTGTTGAAAGAGATGTTCTTTCTTCCCCTCCAAATGGATCCCCCCTTCAAGATTCAACAACTGCCCCTTCCATGGAACTTCCAGTCACCCTTTCTGTTCCCTTGATCCTTCTTGTCATTTTTGTGTCAGCACCACATATTGTGTGCTGTGATTACTTCATAAGAGTGAAATCGTGTTTCTCAATTCAGACCCCGAGCATTTTGAAGGTAGGATCATGTCTCCATATTTCCCTAGTGTCCTCATAGGACCTAAAACTCTGCATGGTGTCATTTAGAACATTCTGCTCAGTATCCACTGCAAAAGGAGCAGAATATGCCCTGCTCAGTGTTAGAATTCAATTACAGAAACACTGTTTTAGCGGTACTTTATATATTTCAGGGAGAAATTTGTTAGGAAATTAAAATGGTTGAAATGAAGGAAATACCAGCTATACCCAAAAGCCTAATGCATTGTTAACCTGATATCAAATAAAGAATCAGAAGTTTCAGATCTTGGCTTATTTTCCCCATCACTGACTGCATTTCCCTAGGCAGGCTCTTTTAACGTAGCCATAGGCCTCAGTCTTGCCATCTGCAAAATAAAGTCATTAACTGTTGCTTACGAATTCTGAAAGAATTAAGTGTGGATATAGTTTATGAATATGACTTTGTAATGCCATGATCTCCTAGAAATGAAGGCAACCAACATATTCAAGATATAATTATAAGAATAATTGTGTTTCTGCCTTACTCTAAATAAGCCACAAATATCACAGATATCCACCAACCCCATGGACAAGGTGAATTTCCAAATCTGTTTGACTTAGCCTAACTTAGTAAAAAATGTGAGCAGGGTTGGGATTCTGTACACACCACGGAATTGAGGGGAGAGTAGGAGATGCTGACAAAACAAAGAAATCATCTCCATCGCCCAGAGAAACCCTCATTCTCCCCAGCCCAAATTCCTTCTCATGCTCCCAACAGTCAAGCTTTAAAATAAGGAAGACCAAATTACTCTGAACACCAGGACAGTTATGATTCTTTTCTCATCATTTTCTTCTGACTTGATGATTAGCAGTTGGAAATCGAAAAACAAAACCAATAAATCAGAGCCAGGATGCCGATTTTTCATTTTTTTACGTTGTTCTGCGTTCAGCATCCAGGATTTGCTTACATTTTAGCCAATTCATATTGATGATTACTCCAACCCCCAACAATGTGCCAATAGTCAATAGTAAAGATAAATAAACCACTGCCATTAATTAACATACCGTTTCCTAAAGGAAAGGTAAAAGACAGAGAAGAAAGATAAGATTTAGAGCCAACAAAACCCAACTTTGAAGGCCAGATCTCAAAATCTAGATCATAGGCAAATTACCTTCTCTGAGATTCAGATTCGTCATCTATAAAATGCAGAAAATAAAATTCACCCTGTAAGATGGATGTAAGAATTAAAGTAAAGACTGATGTAAGAATTAGAGCAAAACATCCATCACAGTGTTTGCTCTGAGTCATTACACTAAACATTTTAAATACTGCTACGCTTGCTGGCAATTTACATTAAATTACCTTTCACAGGGCTCTACTTCAACTAGCCCTAACCCAATATGAATGGCTGGGGGATAAAGGGAGGGCAGAAGTGATCAGCATATCCTGAGAAGGTGGGGAGGAATGAGGGAGGGAGGGAGGAAGAAGCGTCTGGAAACCATGTTCAACACTGCCATCCTTTCGGTTTGGGTTATTTGAGATATAATTTCCAGTTTGTCTAAGGAAGCCACAGACCACCTTCTTGGTAGCTTAGATTTCCTTTCAGGTCGATTGTGGTTTTTGTTATTTTTGTCACTATTGTTTTAATGAATGCCAGCATTGATCACTGTCACCCTGGAACCACTTCCGGGCAGACATACTTTTAACAACCAGCACTAGCTGTGGCCATGGATTTCTCGGCTGTGGCCATGGATTTCTCGGCTGTGTCTGTGCTGCGGCGGCGTTAGGTTCCTGAAGGTGAGGAGTGCCTGACAGCATCCTTCAGGCATTTGAAGATTTCATTTGACAGCATCGACTGCAGCGAGCTGAACAGCCACCAAACAACACTGATAAGAGTCTCTCTTGTGGTTTTGAGAGGCAGTCTGATACCATGAAAAGAGGTGTGTGCTCAGAATTCACAGCAGGCGGCCCCACCCTGCCTTCTACATTGGATTTGCTCTGTGACCTTGGGTGTTTTATTAAAGCTCTTTGGCACTGAGCAGCATCTGTAAAATTGGGGCAGTATCAATGTAATACAGCTTCGACTCGCAGTTCGCTGGCGCGGCATTTCTATCACAATCTAGTGAGCACCCACAGTTGAACAGAAGCTCTCCTGGACGCAGAATACATTTTTGGGCCGCCAAACTGAACTGGGAAAGCAGGACACAACCCCAGAGAAAAGATGGGGAAATAAATGCGTGGAATTACCATGCATTACAAAGAATTTCACAAATGTAGTTTTAGCTGGACTAGTCTAATGATAATAATTAAGAGACGGGGAGGCTGCTGGGCCCAGCAGAATGGAAGGACAGAACAATTGGCAACTATCACTCACCTCTGTTTCAACACCCAAAGCTACAATGATAGTATTTTTGCTGGACAACATGGTTAGTTTCTTTGTATTTTCCTGTCTGGGTGGCTGAATTCAAGCTTTGACATATGGCTTTTGGCTCTGCTGGTAGATACGACCCATGCTGTCAAGGAAAGTCACTTAAACAAGTAACCCTCAGTTTCTGGCTCCTATTAGCTGTAAACAGAGGAGTAGAGAAGAGTAGCCCTGTGTCTGTTTCAGTGGCCTAAAAGCCAGGAAAATATGGGAACACTTTATTGCCACAGAAACTACTTCCTCATAAATGGAAGAGAAATTGTATGAAAAAGAAACCGCTATTGCAGTAGGTGAGGTTGGATGTGTGGAAGTAACGTGGGTAACAGCGGGTGCTGGAGGCAGAAGATGGATGAGACCCAAAGATGGATGAGAACCTCATCACTGTCTCCAAGAGGCAGTCAAGCAACGCCCCCAATGCAAGCAAGGTGCAACGGGAGGACTAGACTTGACACCAGGGTGAGGGCACAGTATGACTCCTCGCATTGGCAAAATAGCCCAGATGAGTGCTAATCACAGTCCAGTCACACACTGTGTGACCAGCGCATGGGGACACAAGTGCAGATACTACCGGTAGGCCCTTAGAAACTTTCATAGCAACTTCATATAGTAATTTTATGTCTGTCCAAACTAATACTAAACAACAAAAAAAAGCTTGTATTTTTATGTTGTTTTTAAGTTTCATTCTGCTAGTATTTCATCTTGATGCTTTACAAAACTATGGTTTCATACTAGATTTAGAAATCAAATTTTTAAAAAATGATCCTTTACCACATACAGCGTGTTGATCAGCAACAGTCTAGTTCACAACCCACAGAATCTCTTAAAGTTAAAAGGCTTTGCAAACACACCTCTATCTAGGCTGTGTGTGACCTCAAATGTCCTCAGTATCTCTTAAGCACCAAATGGCACATTGATAAGAAAGGAAGCAGATATAGGGTATGTGGATTCAGAGAAAACAATAGGACCAGAAAGTCCGAGTCACCAAGCAGGAGGTACAGATTCCAGGGATATATCAGTCTGCGTTTAATTAGGAGAGAGAAAGCACAGTAGGAATTTAAGTCGAGGAAGTTTAATATAAAAAGTCCTCCTACTATGCTAGGGGAGTTGATGTAAAGATTTACTCTAAAGGGTACCCTAGGGCTGAGGCAAAGTACCCATAGCTAGGCACTGTCCCTGATTAGAAAAAATGGGTGGCTGGGATGTTTGTGGGTTCCTGGGGCCACAAGTGGCCTGGGAGCAGGTGAGTTGACGCTGGGGGTGACACACAGAGGAAGGTGGGACCCCTCTGCACGCAGAGGTTCAACTGCATAGGGAGGGCCACCACAAGTAGTCACCAGGCCCAGGCTGGGGCTGCAAGGTGGCCTGCACATTCTGGGGACATAGCTGGGGCACAGCTCAACCATATAGCCACCCATCCCCCATTCCTACTCCCATCACCTACCTCCACTCCCCACACCAAGGGACCATGCCCCAGCAGCATAAAGGAAAGCTGGCGCAGCAGAACCAGGAAGAGACGCCCCACCTCCTTCAGAGTCCCTCCAGCGACCCCTCCTGTTCAAGGTTAACATCATGCCCTCTGTAGAAGAGAAATATTTAACGCTGAATCCATTATTTCAGAAAAGCAACAGAAGGCTGAATTTGGAGCCAGGAGCCAATACACTGACAGTGGGCAAAAGGTTAGAAGGAACAGTATCACAACCAGAACTGAGTAAAAATGACTCAAGAGGTAACACATTCTCCAAAACAGAAATGAGCATTCACAGTTTTTAGTGTTTAATTATTCACCTACGAGGTGCAGGTTATTAAGGCTCTGGGACTACAAACAGGGACATGTGGTATTTGAATGTTCATCTCTTAAAAAACTATAGACTATCTGGTGGTGCCCATAGCTCAGTGGGTAGGGCACTGGCCATATACACCCAAGCTGGCGGGTTAGAACATGGCCTGGGCCAGCTAAACAACAATGAAAACTGCAAAAAAAAAAATAGCCGGGCACCTGTAGTCCCAGCTACTTGGGAGACTGAAGCAAGAGAATCGCTTAAACCCAAGAGTTTGAGGTTGCCATGAGCTGTGATGTCACAGCTCTACAGGGGGCAAGAAAGTGAGACTCTGTCTCACAAAAAAGCAAAACAAAACTATCTTTCCATATTCCACACACAACAACCCTTCCCTTAAAAAAAATAAATCCCATCAGCGTGTGAAATTGATAACATTGTATAGTGACTTTGAGGTGGACAGGTCCTGACCCTTTTTAGTAGCGTAATTTTGGATAATTTAACCTTTCTGATTTTCGCTTTTCTCAAGTAGAAATAGGATTAATAATATCTATCTTAAAGGCTGGTTGCAAGTTTTAAAAGCAATATATAAAACACCAGGATCTGAAAATCAGCAGCTGACAGTCTAAAAGATGCTTCCCTACTCTATAAGAACACTAGAAATGAAGCCAACGTGTAGAGCTGACCCAGTGATTCTCTTTAGCCAATTGGAAGGTGAGAGGCATAATACAACTCCTGATTGAGCTTGAAATGTGCTTGTATGGTCGGACATGCCCACTTATACTTCTGTCATCTCCATTAAAAGAACATGCCTAGACTAGTTCACAGGTCCCAGTAGGTGCAACCTAGCCAACTTACAAACCTATGTGTGAAAATGTTGTTTAAAACCCTGAGTTTTAAAGCAGTTTGATAATTGCAAACCAACACACCTATTAACCTTTGAGAGATACATCTGAAAACGTTCTTACTTTGGGCAGAAAATTTGAACACATGACTTCAAGGTCACTTCCAGCTGTAAGATTCTATAATTTTCCTTTGTATTCCTCCATCTCTTAGGTACTGTGAGGAATGCAAACAGACTATGTCACATCCCTACTTTGGAAAAGCTGACACTTCAGTAGTATAGACCAGGGTGAGGAAACTTTTTCTGTTAAGGGCTATATAGGACAGCTTTAGATGTTGCAGGGTATATCAGTCTCTGTTTCACTGCTCTCCCAATGAAGTGAAACCATAGACAATATGTAAACAAATGGATGCATCAGTGTCCCAAAAAAACGTTATTTACAAAAACAGGCAGAGGGCCAAATTTGTCCTGAAAGCTGTAGTGTGCAGGCCACTGGTATACACAAAACTGATATATAGAAAGCAGTTGAAGAACAATACACAATGAGATAATTAGGTACATTTTGTTTTCTTTAACACTTACAAGGTACTATGTGATAGACAGTGTTCTAGACCTTATGAATAGGTACAGAGAGGTTAAGTAACTAGCCCCAAATCACACAACTGGAAAGAGGTGAAGCTGAGATTTTAACCTTGGACACCAGGCTCTAGAATCCTCTTTTCACTACTATGTGATGATAGCTCAGGTTGTAGAATATAAGTAATAATAGCTAACAGTCAAAGAGAAGTTTCTATGCCAGACATTATGCTGAATATATTTCTAATCTCTTTCAATCTTGATCACAAACCTATGACATAGATCCTATGGTTATTCTCTCCTTTTGGGAGATAAGGAAACTGACCTTAGACAGGTTGATGATTGATACATTGGCAAAGGCTGCACAGCTAATAGGTGGTTTTGCTTCCTGACCTTGTGCTCATAACCATCTAGCTACCTCTACCTCTCTTTTTACAGAAGAGTTAGAGAGGGAAGAACACAGCCATCAAACTCATCCAGGAAGGCTTCAGAGAGAGAAGTGAGGCCTAAGCTAGGATCAAGGGTTTGGTGGGATGTGAATAAGCCAAAGGTACAGCGCTGGATTTCTCTTATTTGGTGCACAAAGGTTTTGTTGGTTTTGTTTTGTTTTTTGTTGCAGTTTTTAATCTATTTTCATACTTTTAAAACTCCAGAGATTTCACACAAAATCTGAATTTCTAGCTTCTTAAGTGCAAATGTTAGATCAACCCTGAGCTATACCATGACATGTTGGGATCTAATCACTCTAAAAGCCAAAATGGCTGTGTCCTCTCCAGTTTGTCAGGCTCCCCACACTCCCTATTGTATTCCACACACTTAAATATGGAGGCAAAAATTCCTAGGGAAGGAAGAAAGCGTGAGGAAGGGAAAGAAATGGCACGTGTTAGGGTCTGTGCACACATGCATGTATCTGTCATCTTAGCTAGGAAGGAAAAAATAGGGGAGTAAGGAGTGATGACAGCGACATGGTCCAGAAAAGGATGGAGGGATTTTGTGGGAATCTGGCAGTGAATTAAAGGAAGAAAAGGTGAAGATTTTCAGCAGGAAAAGTCCATAGGAATGACTTCCCTCAGGAGCTCTGGGTAAGAGAAATCCCACAGGGGAGAAAGGGTAGGAAGAAGAGTTGGGAGGACATGGTAACGACCCACATGAGAGGTAGTAAAAGCCTTAGATCAAGAAAGAGCCCCTGTTCCTGCCTGGTTCAGCCAAGAAACATTGAGCACCTTGTCTGTCTTTATTTACTCAAGAAGTTCCTGGGATGGTAAACAGAGTGGGGAAAGGTGATGTTTAGGCTAGAGGGCTAATATGGGAAAGAGACGATTCTTCACTGCTGCACAGATGGGGGCGATTAAACAGGAGAGTGTTGGCAAATAGAGAAATGTTACAAAAAGAGTCTGCAGTAACAGCCTCAAGCCCCTGGTGTCTCTCTTTCCGTCTTTTCCGTCTGCACAGTCTGCAGAGATCTGCCCACTCCTTGTCAATTCCTGGACATTTCGTGAAACTGTGTGCGTGAGAGGCATTTGCATGGGGCTGGGCACATAGCTGGTGCTCACTCAGTCTGCATCTGAGTCTGGATGGAGATAGGCATTTCAGCCGCCAAATCTGTATTTTTGTCAGGTCTACAAGATGAACTTCAACTGTAATAGATTCAGCGCTTTGAGGGTATTACTGCAGCTCCAGAGGAAGGAGAGCACTAATGAGGAAGAAGCATGGCAAGAAGAAGAGGATGAAAGGGTAACACATATTTTTATTCCTACTAAAAATAATTGCCTAAAAATTGTATAAACTTTTCCAAGTTGAAAAAGAGTACTGGACTTTAAATTCCCCCTAAAGCGCATGATCTAGTGACCATGTTTTCACTCAAGCTGAGTCATTGGACGCAGTCAATACAATTCCAAGCAGTCAATATGCTTGTTCTGTTGTGCGTTTCCTTTCATCAGTGGGTTTCAAAGGGTTGGTGTCAGTCTGGGGTGGAAATACCCCTGCCCAAAGCATCTAAGCTACGGGAACATGAAGAATTGCTTCTTCCTTATTAACTTTCTATTGGGAGCAGTGTAATATAGTAGAAAGTATACTAATCGAAAATACCAAGGATTCTAACACTACCCGCCAAAGGTATTGAGACTTAGGCAAATCGGTTTACTTCTCTGGGTCTCAGCTTCTCCCTCTAAATAAGAAGAGGAAATCTCATGAGATTGGTGGCTTTCCAATTGCCTGGGAGAGCTTTTCAGGCACAGATTCCTGGCTCCCCAAGCCCTTTGCTCAGATTCTCCAGGCAGCATACCTGGAGGTGAAACTAAACTCAAGTCCTTAGCAAAGAACTGCACCATCCAGTGATATATCGCAACTTGGTTCACCCAGCTGTGGACTCACTGACATCAACTGACCTTGGCGGGCTCAGCCACATCTAGGGGTCAGCAATTGGTTCCTGATGGGAACTGGGCTCTGCTGGGTCACTCAACTCTTATCTATGTGCCCCTGATCCTACTTCAGGACCCCGCATGCTAGGTTGGGCACATCTTCTCACGGCAACAGCACAGGGGCAAGAGAGCCAGCTGTAATTGACAAGCCCACTTCATGCCGCTGTCTCTCCCACATCCTGTTAGCATCCAGTTGGCCAAAACACGGCTGAGAGCAGTCTCAGAGGGAGGAAGTATGTGTTTCCAGGGAAGTTAGTAGGAAGGACTGAGTATTTTTGAAGAATAATCCAATCTACCACAGGATGCCCAAACACTGGAATTTTTTTTTTGTTTTATTTATTTATTTATTTTTTAATTTCAGGTGACTTGGATACACAGCCAGGAGTAAATGATCTAAGGTATTTTCTAACGCAGGCATCATAAAATGCTTTAAGTTGATGAAGAGAAGCAGAGCTTGAGTCAAGGACAAGGTAATCTGGGTGAAATTAATACACATCGCCACAAGGCAAAAGCCTTTATTGATGGCACAAGGCGAGGCCAGAGAGGGGAGGAGACCATGAAAGAGACTCACCTTCTGTGGGCGTCTGTTCTCTCCCAAGGACCTCACGTGAGTCTTTATTTTGCCCCTGACAAAACCCCTTCTTGTTAGGTATTACCATTTTCATCCTCCAATGAGGAAAATGACACAGACAGTTGAATCCCCTCGCTCAGAGCAACATAAGTCCCATCTGGTAGTGCTGGGTTCTAACCCTAGTTTGGCTCCAGAGTCTTTGCTCCCTCCATTGCCATCTGCAACTGCCTTATCACAGGGCCCCAAAGAGGACGTAAGCCTGCAGCAGAGTCTAGCTGCCCAGGTCAACCCAGGGAGACTGACATTGCCTAAAAACCCCGAAATCTTTATGCCTCCCACTGAAGGGTTTGCATCTCTTACTTTCCTTATTCAGTTCGGTCACACGGTCACTTATCACCTGACAGTGTCTGAGTTCTTAATCTCTCGGTGTCTCAGTCTCCTCATCTATAAAGTGGGCACATTAAAACCTGCCCTGAGATTGCCAAAAGTAATATATGAGTAAAAGTTTGCAGTACCCAGTACTGTATGTGTACAAATTCAGCACTTGGTTGCTAGTTAGGTGTTTTTTAAATAAAGAACAGTCTCGCTTGTACACCTGCTTTTTGTATAGGACATATAGCAATGGTTCTCAAAGTATGTTCTCTGAACCATACCCCACAACCAGTAAATTAGAAACTCTGAGAATGGGTCCCAGTAACCTGTGTTTAACAAGTCTTCCAAATGATTCTGATGCGTGCTGAAGTATTTTGGCTCTTATTAGATATCTCAATAAATAAATAACAAAAAATGAATAGTATCTGACATTTCTCAAACCCTCCAATGTACTAGGCATACTCTAAGAATTTTTATTCCTCCCTCCAGTCCTCTGAGCCAACTGCTATTATTAGTCCCATATGAAGAAACTGAGGAACAGGATAACAGCTAGAGAGCCAGCAGATCTGTGATTTGGGTTCTTCCATCTAATGCCAGAACCCACACTTGTCGACCACACATGACAGGGCTGAGTGGAGGCTATTGAATAAATTGGGAACAGCTATAAAGTTCTGGCTTCAAACACAAACCCCATTATCCAGGACCAACCACCTTCCACGGGGAAGTTGAGAAGGGAGGAAGGCAGTTGCTTTACTCCAGGATCAGAAATCACCATAGTGGCTCCTGTCTGCCAAGGCCACAGTCTCTGCCTCACAGATCTCTGGACCCTACCTGCCAAGACCTTTCAAAATTCCTTTGATCCTTCTCTCTCTGGCCACCTCCCTTGACTCAGTCTCTCTATTTTTAGACTTCTGATGTTCTGGATTCCTCCAGGCTTGTCAATTTCTTTGGTTTCTAACTAGACCCGAGTTTCCCCTCCAGCACCTGCTGCCCAGCCAGCCCTGCACCTGCCCAGTTGAGCACACAGAAACTGTTTCCCGACTTCTCATAAACACAGCACACTCCTCAACATATTAAGAGTTTCGTGAGAGACACATAAGCAGGTTCATTTGGCTAATTTTTAAACGACATTATCAACTCCTTTGTGCCTATTTCTTAATACTTAGGAAATGAAATCCCATGATTTATAGCAAAGAGACCATTTCTAAAGGGCAGCTGTCAAATCCCTGAATGTGTGTTTCTTCAGGGACAGTCCTGAGAGATTAACCTTTTCCATCCATTCGCTGCCATTCGCTCTGAGCCGTTTCCACCTTCCCCTGGACTCTGAGGGCTTTGAAAGCAGCAACGAGGCGCATGGTTGTTTGTAAAGTGCCCTTGCCAAATCCAGAAGCGAATACGGAGTCATAAATGAAACTTTAATCTCACCTGGGACAGAGGCCAGCTCTGCTAGCAAAAGCAGCAGAAAAGAAAGGAGTTGGGCTCAAAAGCGGCACCACCTGCCCTCCCTGGCCCTCAGAGATGGGCACAGACAGCGAGAAGACAGACAGAGATTGTCTGTGCACATATGCTGTCACCGAGGGCTCCAGGGAACCCCAGAGGAGAGAGCAGCTGCTTTTGTTTCCCTGGAGGCAAAGCCCAGTAGGAGTGGGTGAGATAGGAGCCAGGAAGACGATTGCCAGGAAGGCATTCCCTGGTGTTCTAATGAGGCAATTAGAGCCGGAGTTGGAGACTGTCAGAGCAGGAGGGGGCTCTGAAGACCCCCACCCACCCAGCCCTTTCACTTTACAGAAAAGGTAACTGAGGCCTAGACAGGGACAGGGCCTTGTCTAGGGTCATGGTGCCAATTAGAGATTGTACTAGAACCCACACCTCCAGCCACTATAAGGCTCCACCCCTTCTAGAATCAAAACCCACCTAACAGAAGACATGAAATGGAGATCAGGTGAAGGTGGGGGATGCTCCTGGCAGGCATCGTGCCTTCACTCTGAAGAGCTCTGATGGAGTTTCTTTTAAGAAGTGCAGGAGGAGTTGCAGAGGAGAGCAGAGAATGGGTGGCAGGGTGGCCGTCTCAGCCCCAGGAGATGTGACTTGTACCTGCATCTGTAACGTCCTGTCATATTTCTGCCACCTTGTGCCATGATGCTATTCATCCTGCATTTCTAAGGAGCCCATGCCCAGCATTCTCCAGGATGGGGGGTGAGCCCCAAGATGTATGGAGAAGGGCCTCCCCAGGCCCAGAGGCCACCAAGCCTCACCGTGTTTTTAACAAGTCTAATAAATCTGCTAACAAAGAGAGGGAAGAAAGGCCCTGAAACATGTCCCCTCCCCAGCAGGTCAGCATCCCAAAGTCACACAGCTGCCACCCCCTCCTCCCCTGCCCGCCCCCCGCCCACTTCTCTACCTGAATTGCCTCTCTGTATACTGGGCTCCTCAAGCAGCCTCCACAACTCTCATCTTTGCTGTTCTACTTTAAAAAAAAAAAAAAAATGGAAAAACACTCGACAGAGTGGAGCTTGCCCCAGCGCAGCTTCTGCTGACAAAAACAGGGGCACAGAGTCAACCTGACATTTTCCCAAGTGTGACTCCCCCTTCCCTGCACACACATTGAAATGTATATTTTAATGAATACGTTTCTGAGAACAGGCACTAAGGAGCGGATAGAGGGAGAGGAAGCAGGGGTCGTCTCGCCAAGGACGATTTAGCAAACATTTCCACGCCCAGATTATTATGTGGGGGGTGCTGGAGATCAAGGGCGAGATCGGGGTGAGATCAGGGGTGAGCCCTCCCTGGTAGGTGTGCTTTCCCTCTCTTTTTAACCTTTAAAGGGCGAGGGAGGAAGAAAACTATATTTCCTATGAATCGTAAGCTTTATTAAAGTTAATTCAATAGCCCAAATGTTCTCAAGTAATAGCAGGGCGGTTGGGAGCCAAAAAAGTTAAATATCTTATCCGAGGACACATCTTAGATACTAGAAATTAAAGCCCCCTACATTTTTACATATACATGTTGGCCCTCTGGCTTTAAAGCTGCTATATGTAGAAAAGTCTAGAAAAATTTTCACTCCAAAGCCTACTTTTTCCTTCCTATTAAAAAGATATGCCAGCTCAGCGCCTGTGGCTCAATGGGCTAAGGCACCAGCCACGTACACCTGAGCTGGCGGGTTTGAATCCAGCCTGGGGCCCCCAAACAACAACGACGGCTGCAACCAAAAAATGGCTGGGCGTTGTGGAGGGTGCCAGTAGTCCCAGCTACTTGGGAGACAGAGGCAGGAGACTCGCTTGAGCCCAGGAATTGGAGGTTGCTGTGAGCTGTGATGCCACAGCACTCTATCCAGGGTGACAGCTTGAGGCTCTGTCTCAAAAATAAATAAATAAATAAAAAATAAAAAGATATGTCAAAAGGACCTCTTCTGTTTATTTTGGCATAACACACCCTCTGGTGCTTTCTGTGTGTTTCCTGATCTCTGCTCACAGAAAGAATAGATGGGTATACCAGAAGGGAGAAGCCCCCCATAGCAACTTCTTGCAAGAAGCCGTGTGGTGGAATGAGCCCTTATCTATAGCAATGAGGCGCACATGGAAGTGGCATGGGCATTTGGAGTGGCGCTGGTAGACACGTGGATCTTAGCTTGGAGCTGATGTGAAATACAGGCAGTCTCATGGTCTGTGAGTACATTTGATGTGTTTTTAAGAGCAGCAGTTTCTTCTCCAGGGTTCTCAAACACCAACAAAATAATCTCACATAATGTAAACTAGATAATCCAAGCTTCAGTGGGGTGCAGGTAAAATCAGGTTCCCTGATGTTTACAAACAGCTGTGAGCTCCACCACCCTGTCTACCGATAGCTGGACTTTGTCTTCATCGACCTCCTTCTGTGAAGCACATCGCCTTTGTACTTGGGAACAGGAACCCACAGCTTTATGGTGGCTAAAGGGGTGAAAAGCTAACTGCCAGAGGCCAGGACTTGCACTGGAGTATCCTCTGACTTGCTCCTCAAGGTCTGTGGAAAGATCATAGAAGTTTCCAAGCAAATCATCACAGCTACTTTCTTGATTTTTTTGATCCTGTCAGCTGGGAGGTAGCAGTGCATGAATTGGCTCATGGCTAACGTCAATAGAATTTGGCACTTGCAGGTGCAAAATATTTTATCTTCCAGCTAACTGCTGTGGGTCAGAGAAGCAGACCTCCCACGACCTTATCATGGGGTTGAGTTTCATTCTCAGGCAATGCTCTTGGGACCAGTTTTCCTCTCACAGAGATGGCTGCCCTGCAGGGTGCCCAGAACTGAAAGGGAGGCAAGTCCCCTGCTAAAACCTACTTAGAGTCTTTGAAGGAGGGAGAACAGCAAGGAAAACCTATGTTTCAACCCTTCCTTTGGTTGCCAGAGCTATAGGCTGTTTGTAAGAGACTTTTAGGACTGTGACAGCAGGTGCCAAGCTGCTTTTAAAGAGCTTGTATTGGTATTTTTATAGTTTCATGTCTTAAGTTTAAATCTTTAATCCAGTGAGAGTCTATCTTAGTTAATGGTGAAAGGTGTGGGTCCAGTTTCAGTCTTCTACAAGTAGCCATCCAATTCACCCAATTATAGCATAAGAGTATGGGGAAAGGGTCAAGTGGGGGCAGGGGAAAGGAGTGGGGAGGATGAGTGCAGGGAGAGTAATTGGTGGGACCACACCTATGGTGCATCTTAGAAGGGCACAGGTAAAACTTACTGAATGCAGAATATAAAGGTCTTTACACAATAACCAAGAAAATGCCATGAAGGCTATGTTAACCAGTTTGATGAAAATATTTCAGATTGTATATGAAACCAACACACTGTACCCCATGATTGCATTAATGTACATATGTACACTATGATTTAATAAAAAGAATAAAAAATTAAAAAAAAAGAAAGAAATGTCAATGATAGTGGTACATACCTCAAAAGTTTGTTGTATGGATTAGGTGAGACCATGTATTTATTACCTAGCACAAAGTCTGCTGTGCAGTGATGGTCAGTACATGGCAACTGTTGTTATTACTTTGCTCCAAGGAAAAATCTATAGCACTAAGTATGGATAAGTCTGCCACAGGGATCTTCCTTCTTTCACTGGGAGTATTTAATTCTTCTTTGATTCAAATCATATTTATGGATGTTTATTATGTGCTAGGTCTGTGTTAGGGGCTGAAAGTCCTATAGTTAGGGCGGCACCTGGCTCAGTGAGTAGGACGCTGGCCCCATATGCTGGAGGTGGTGGGTTCAAACTCAGCCCCAGCCAAAAACTGCAAAAAAAAAAAAAAAATCCTATAGTTAGAAGAAATCCTGTGGTTAGAAATGCCAGGTAAGTTTCCTGCATTCACAGAGCTCAGAGTCTAGAGTAGAGATGGATATTTACCCAGCAATTATATAAGGAGGGGTATAGGATTCTGCAAGAGCCTGGTTTACCAAGCCTAGACCCGGTGAGAAAAGTGCAGGAAGCTGCCCCTAAAACAGTGGTTCTTAACCTGTGGGTTGATACCCACAGGAACTGTATTAAAGGGCCACAGAATTAGGAAGGTTGAGAACCACAGCCCTAAAGTATTCAAGTGCAGCTGGCCAACCACCTGGAGAAAGTCATCCCAGGGCTGGGACTAGGGTGAAGCAGGCACTTGCCTCAGGCACAAAATTTGAGGGGACACAAACAGATTCTTTCATTAAGATAAACAGTGTAAGTGTGTGTGTACATATATTTTTAAGATAGTCTTACTTTATCACCTGAGCTGGAGTGTCTTGGCCTCCACTTAGCTAACAGCAACTTTAAACTCCTGGGTTCAAATGATTCTCCTACCTCAGCCTGGGACTGTAGGGACCTGACACAACACTGGGCTAATTTTTCTATTTTTAGTAGAGATGGGGTCTTGCACTTGCTCAGGCTGGTCTTGAACTCCTGAGCTCACGTCATCCCCTACCTTGGTCTCCTAGGATGCTAGGCTTACAGGTGTGAGCCACCAAACCCAGCCAAGATAAACAATATTTTAATGCAATATTAAAAAAAACAAAATTAATAGAAAAAGTCCATAATGAACAAAAATTACAATTTTTAATGACATTTTCTCATTTATTATGTGAAAACATTTGTGTTCTGCATTTAGTAGGTTTCACCTGTCCCTTCTAAGATGCAACATAAGTGTGATCCTGCCATTTAACCCTTTCTTCATCCACCCTCCCCCTTCTCTCTCTTACCCCTTTCCCCATATTCTTATACTATAATTGGGTTATAGCCTACCTATAAAAGCTATAAATTAGCTTCATAGTAGGGCTGTATACATTGGATACTTTTTCTTCCATTCTTGAGATACTTTGCTAAGAAGAATGTGTTCCAGCTC
>CAUYON010069307.1:0-16437 GCA_963573935.1 Arctocebus calabarensis
TTCCTATGCTATAATTGGGTTTTAGCCTTCATATGAAAGCTATAAATTAGCTTCATATTAGGGCTGAGTACATTGGATACTTTTTCTTCCATTCTTGAGATACTTTGCTAAGAAGAACATGTTCCAGCTCCATCCATGTACCACCCTGAATCTCCCAATCGCATGTACCACGTGCCCAATCTCGTCTGATCTCGGAAGCTAAGCAGGGTCGGGCCTGGTTAGTACTTGGATGGGAGTAAGACTTATGGTGATTTGCGTACACTGGGAAGCACATAGCCCGGTAAGAGAAATGAAACTTGGAACTGTACCGGCTGGCTCTACTGTGGAGACATTTGAACCCAAGTGACATAGAACACATTATTGAATTTCTTAAAGTTTTCATTTCCACCTCTGCAAATTAGGGTGAATAATTGGCAACTTGTAGGGTCGGTAGGGGGATACGATCAGATGTGGTACCCCAAGTAGCTTTGCAACCTTTCAAGCAGTGTTCTTGCTTTTGGCAAAAACAGGTCATTTGTGCAGAAATTCTTCTATGTGCCAAGAATGTCATCACCCTGAATCTTTCCCACAATCCCACCTAATAGGTACCCTTTCTGGTTTGGCACATGAAGAAATTGAGGCACCAAGAAGTGAAACTCTCCACTACCCAAGTAGCCAGGCCAGTAGTCACCCCCAAATTGTTGTCTCTCCATCATTGTCCCTGTTTCCACTCTGCCAGAGGTACAGGTCTTTTAAAACCTAAAATTAAAAGGGAAAACAAAAGGAAATTATTATGAAAGAAGGGAAAGAAATTGAATGCTTCAAGAACAAATTTCTTGGCGCTTCCTCAAAATACTAACTGAAAACTTGTTTAAACACCCAGGACTGTCATCCAGATGGTGAAACATACAATTAAAATAATTACCCTAAACCTGGCAATCTAGAATTATCGCTTATTATTATTAATATAGCACCTATTCAGACAGAATTAACTTTTTTTTTCTACTTCGAATTCCTTCTGTAATATTTATCACAGCCCCTGAGATAGGAGGATTACCTGTCTTTTGGACAAAGTCTATCTTTATGTAACACGATTTCTATCTTTATGTAACACGATTCATTGGCATTCACATCTGCCTGGTAGGAGTGCTTCCCTAGGCATTATCGGTTTACCTATCACCCCCACAACAGTCTCATTCCCTTTTCAGAAATAGGCACACTAGTGCCCCCAATAACTATGTCACCAAACTCCTAAATGAAAGATCAGGGGTTAGGTTTCTCAACTCTGAGACCAGTATCTGGGGGTCTGTCGCATGCAAAAAAGTTTCTGAATTACGAAGATCACAGAAATAAAAATGGACATAAAACCCTTAACATAAACTTAAGCCTTTCAGGTTAGAACCATAAGCACATTTTCCCCAGCCCTGGTATTTTGAACTTAGAATAATAAGAGATATTAACATTAATTCTACCAAGTAAATCAGAAATCGCTGCTTTTTACTTGATTGTGAAAGGCAGAGCTGCTGTGGATATGACTCTTTGGAGGAAAACATCTTTCCCGAGTCTATACCAATCTAGAAATTAGATTTGGTAAGATTTTGTGATTGCAAAACTCATACTGAGCACTTACCTTTATTAGACGTTAAACTAAATGTTTTAGACACATTCTCCTGACTGACGTCCCAGGAACTCTGGAGAGAAGGGCTAGTCCCACTTCTGTGCTTAAGAGCCAAGTTGGCTTGGTAGAAGTTCTGACTTTAATGTTGGTTTATTGCTTAACCTCCGAGTACTTCGACTTTGTTATCTATAAAATGTAGGTCACAAAAGTACTTCTCTGTGAAGCTTAATTTGATGTATCGACTTGGCTGGACCATGGTACCCTGATAAGTGGTCAGACATTATTCTGGATGTTTCTCTGAGGGTGTTTATGAATGATATTGGCATTTAAATCAGCATATTTGAGTCAGGAGATGGTTCTCTCTAATGTGAGGGGGGCCTCGTCCAAACTCAAAGGGCTGAGTAGACTAAAACTGACCGACCTCCCCTGAACAAGAAAGAGCGTGGCCACCTACCTGCTTTCCTTTGGATTTGGACATCTGCACTGGCTCTTTCTGGGTCTCTAGCCTGACATCCCACTCTGCAGATTTTGGACTTGCCAGTCTCCAGAATTACATGAGTCTATTCCTTAAACCGAATCTAGTTTTATATACAACAGCACCTCTGTAAGTTGAGCACTCAAGGGACTGGTAACAAACTGTCAACATACAGAGGTGGTGAAGATGAGAAACTAGGCCACTGAAATAAATGTACAAGTGGTGCATGTCCAGACTATGAAAAGTAGATCAATTTCAGCAGGTGGTGCACGTATGGAGGGGTCAGCTATGGAGGTTCTACTGTATTTATCTATACATCCTATTGGTTGTTTCTCTGGAGAACCCTAACTAATAACACTCATTATAAGGTTGTTTGAGGATTAACTCAGCTAATACATACGTATACATATATATATATACACACACACACATATGTTACATATAATTTATACATATATATATAAATTTTTTATATATATTATTTATACATAATTTTTTTACATATATTATATATATGTACATAAATTTTTTTTTGAGACAGGGTCTTAGTAAGTTGCCCTCGGTAGAGTGCCATGGTGTCACAGCTAACAGAAAACTCAAACTCTTGGGCTCAAGCGATTCTCTTGCCTCAGCCTCCCTAGTAACTGGGACCACAGGCACCTGCCACAATGCCCAGCTATTTGTTTGGTTTGGTTTGGTTTTATTATTGTTGTCATTGTTTTTTAGCAGCCTCGGTGCATGTGGCTGGCGCCCCAACCAATGAGCTACAGGTGCCAAGCCTAAGTTAATACATTTTAAAAGCATTTAAAGGGGTGTGGCATTATGGCTCACACTTGTAATCCTAATACTCTGAGGGGTTGAGGTGGGTGGATTACTTGGGTTCAGGAGTTCCAGTCTAGTCTGAGCAAGAGCAAGACCCCCTTTCTACTAAAGACAGATAAAGCGTGCCTATACTTCCAGCTGGTGGGGAAGGTGAGGCAAGTGGATTGCTCAAGCCCAAGAATTTGAGGTTGCTGTGGGCTCTGATGCCACAGCACTCTACTCAGGGCAACAGAGTGTGACTTTGTTGCAATAAATAAATAAATAGCTTTTAAAGGAGTGCTCTGATAGAGTAAGGCTTTTGTAAAAACTGGTTTCTCTTATTATGAACTCAAGCATGAAAATGAAATGGCTAGAGAAAATCTTACTGAGTCCAAATACATATTTCAACTATGGAGCCCAAATGCATACTCTGAAATGGTCAGGCTTTGCTCAAACCTCCTCTTACCCCCCATCACAGCGATGGGAGCTCCACATCTACTGTGTTAGGACTTGATGTGCTCAGGCCTGGTGCGACATTCCTGCTCCAGAGACTCCTGATGCTAGTGCAATATCACGATCACCTCGCATCTCTTCATAATTGTCATTTTAATTCCTTGCTGGAGAGAAAATAAAATCTTAGAATCTATTATATAATAAAAGCAAGGGAATAGAAGCGACTCACAAATGACTGTTAGTTAAAATAAATAATAACCATAACAATTAAAGTCCATGAACAAAACCAATGGCAAAAAAATAACCTGAAAGAAATTTAGCAATATGGCAAAGGACCGATGTCTTTAATATGCTAAAATTTCTCCCACAACAGTCAAGACATTTAAAAAAGAATGAAGAGCATGCATTGATGCATCACAAAAGTAGAATTACCACTACTCAAGAAACTGACTCAAAAAAATCAGCCTCACTCATAATGGAAAGCAGGGGTGTGGTGTAGGGGGAAACCATTAATTATAAAAGCAGTGGAATTACGCTTTACTTAATCGACAATGCTTGTTTGAATGACAATGTTCTGAGATGATGAGACAGTTATCGTAACACGGACACATGGATGTTGTTGTTGGGATAGCAAATTGGCACAGATATTAGGGAAGATGATTTTTTAAATAAGGATGAAAAGGTTTAAAATGTTTGTATCCTTTGACCTAGGAACTCAAATATCCTAAGGTAATAAAAGAATATTAAAGGACCTTCCTTATCAGATTAAGTTTCATACCATGAACTCTTTATAATACTTGCATTTGTCATGTCTTTTATCCTTGCAATTGAATCACCCGTAATCAATCATATTATTATAGTTATCATAGTTCAACATCCAGTTAGCCTGTAAGCTTCACGAGAATGGAGGCTGTGTTGGTTCCCTTTGTGTACCCAGTGACGGATGCATAGCTTTGCATGGAATGCTCGGTGACATTCGCGAATAGACAGATGAAGGAATGAGTGGACACAGGAAGAGTTTAACGTTCAAGAATGTAAACACCAGTCTTATTCATTTGAAGAGTCCTGGATTTCCAACTGTAAGAAAAGGTTTATGTGCGCTAGTGTTCAGCAGGTTTCTGGGACATCAAGCAGTGATTTGAAATGTGTACAAAAAGTATACAACGTTATGTAATAATACTTATTATATGTCTACATATTGTATTTATTATGTAATGTTGAGTGAAACAAAAACTAAAATGTAACATTATATGTAGCAGAGGATTATCATCCTCAGAAAATGATCAAAAGGAAATTCATAGCAACAGAACTTGTACTTAGCAGAAGGAAGGTGTTTTATTCCGGGATGGGAAGGTTCTTTACAAAGTCATATTTTTACATTTCACTTGATGATGACACTAATTTTATGATGAAAATGATTACCAATGCATCTTTAAAATCCTCATCGGCAGATATAGGAAGGCAAATTAGGAAGTTACCTGATCCCAAAAGACAGCTTATACAATAAATGATTAAAACTATTTGGATCCTGCCTTGGCGCCTGTGGCTCAACGGGCTAAGGCACCAGCCACGTACACCCGAGCTGGCGGGTTCAAATCCAGCCTGGGGCCACCAAACAACAATTACGGCTGCAACCAAAAAATGGCCGGGCATTGTGGCGGGTGCCTGTAGTCCCAGCTACTTGGAAGGCAGAGGCAGGAAACTCGTTTGAGCCCAGGAATTGGAGGTTGCTGTGAGCTGTGATGCCACAGCACTCTATCCAGGGTGACAGCTTGAGGCTCCGTCTCAAAAAAAAATAAATAAATAAAAATAAAAACTATTTGAATCCTGAGTCTTTGGGTCCTCTTATTTGTTTTCTAAGATTCCTCATAACCTTTCAAGCAACTTAATTAGGCAAATTTCGTTGATTGGTTTGCTAATGTATTATTTTTGTTTCTGTCTGCCAGAAACACCAACTGCTGAGCCAATGGGGATATTCACCTATCAGTTCTGATTGGAGAACAGAACATAATGATGCCATTTCAAGGAATAAGGGAGGACTTACTGGAGAAGGTATGTGAATTGCGGGACATGGTGGGGAAGATTTGAGGCGTAAGAAATCATTTAGCAGAAGCACATCCAAAACAGGACGATTCCTGCCATCCTTGCCAGGTCAATTTTGCTTAAAAACAAAAAAATGAACACACAAAAGAATAAATCTAAAAACCTTCCATCGAGTTCCTTCTTGGCTCAATAACTATCGAAGAGCTCCCAGCTCCAAGTCCAAGTTCCTCAGCCTGGGGGAAGGCATGGTGCAGGCAGATAAAAGGGGAACGGGCTTTGGAAATAGGATGGATATATTCAAATGTTAGGTTTAGGTCAACTGCTGACTATTGGGACTCAGAACAGATGCTTTAAAATTCTGACCATCAAATGCCCTGTTTGTGAGTTTAGGATAGGACTGGGTGGAAAGAAAATGTGGGAATGACGGACGTGTGTAGACATAGGATTGTCACATGCTACCCGGGTAGTTCTTTCTCCTTCCCAGATATGTGCCATTCATTGTGTGTTTATTATGTTCTCTCAATATTTCATGCTGTTATTTTCTTATTGGTGGTTTTGAATGGTTGATTGATTACAAATGACTCCAATGTCTTCTTTAATCCTCCCGATTATATTTTTTTTATTTAATTTATTTTAATTTTTATTATGTTTTCAGATAGAGTCTCACTCTGTTGCCCAGTAGAGTGCTGTGGCATCATCATAACTTACAGCAACCTCAAACTCCTGGGCTCAAGCAATCTGCCTGTCTCAGCCTCCCCAGCAGCTGAGACTGAACTACAGGTGCCCATCACAATGCCTGGCTAATTTTTCTGTTTTTAGTAGAGACAGGGTCTCACTTTGGCTCAGGCTTGTCTTGAACTCTGAGCTCAAGGGATCCACCTGCCATAGCCTCCCAGAGTGCTAGGATTACAGGCATGACCCACCATACCCAGGCTCCAACCCACATTTTGTAAACTCCTCACCTTCTATATTAACATTTTTCTGACCTGCAGACCAGATGAGATCCCTCTCCCACATCATATACTCCCTTGAGCCTGCTACCATTCTGTCAGATAATTTAATTGCCTTTCATAATGTTGCATTTGTGTGATTATTTCATTAGTGAATTTCCTTCCACTAGAATGTGACCTAGAAAAGAATTTGGGCTGTTCCCTCTTGATTCCTTTCTTAGCTTCTACTACAGTTCCTAACCCAATAGGTTCTCAAAATAAGTAAAATATTTGTAAAATGAATAAGCAAATAAATGAAGCAAAAGCTTCTGCATTTTTTGTCTCCACAACTCACTTGACCCCGAAAGCACTGTGGGAAGTGCACAAGGAAAGGAGATCAAGAGAATGGATAAATAATATCCATCTGAGGTTAAAAAATGAAAAAAATAAACTAAAACATTTGAAAAAGATACAGTGCACACTGTTAACTGATGACTCCATACTGAACCTCAGAGTCAAAGCATTGTATAATAGACCTACTCTTATCTGACAATGTGAATGTTACTTTTTTCACAGTATTATTATTATTATTGCTCAATTATAAAAAATTTCAATTTAATGGCAGTAATGTCCTATTCTGTTTTTTTCGTGGAACTTAATATATGACTGTAAAATTTATTTGGAGGGACAAAGGACCCCAAATAACTAAGACATTCCTAAAGAAAATAAAAAATGAAATACTTGCAAACATTATATAAAAGTACAATAATTAAGACAGTGTGAGTGTGATACAGAAACGTACAAACAGTATGGACAGAATAAATAAGAAAAAATGTTGGGGTAGATATTACTACATAGTTATGAAAACTTTATCTGTGATGGAAAATAACAATGATATAAGAGTGAGGGAAGGAGAATCTTATTCATAAACCGTGTCAGCTCTACAGATCACAGGAGAGAGACGGGGGAGAGAGGAAGCATCTTTCAACATTTTCAGGAGAACTGGGTGTCTCAATGTCAAAAACTAAATTTCAAAAATTTAAGAGTGAAAAGTAAAGAGCTTCTTTATGACAACTGGGTAAAATAAAATTTTATTTATTTTATAAAAACCATAGCCATGGAGGAAAGGAGCGATAAATATGACTATGTCCCAAATTAGAACTTCTGTTCATCAAACACAAATCTGACACCCCAAATCAGAAGCCAGCTACAAAGACTTGAAGTTATTAGCAATATGCACCACTGAGAAAACGTTGGTGTCAGTATACATGACAAATTCCCCTGGACTTAGTGAGAAATACCAAACAACCAGTAACAAGATGGACAAAACCCATCCACGGAAGAAAAAGGACAAATGTTCAAAAGAAGAAATAAAGATGCTCTTCGTCATCAGTTATAAGACAAATGTAAACTAAAGCCACAATAAAATATTTATATGTGCTAATTTTACCAAATTACAAAGCCTGAAAATATGGATGTGGAGAATGGGCACTTGCATACAGTTGCCGGTTGAAAGCATAAATGTTTGCAGCAACATTAGAGTGTGTGAGGGAACATGTAATATAGTTAAAGTAATTCATACCCTAGAGATGAACAATTGCACTTCTAGGAATATACCCTAAAGAACCTCTTAAACATTTTTAGCATGTCGTTTCAGAAGGACATTAAGAAAAAAAATTGGAACCATCCAATAAATCCAGCAACAGGCAAATGGGCAAATAAATTGCTGCATAGTCATATAATGGAATATCATGTAAATGGGAAAATAGATAAACAATATTTATGCACCTCATAAACAAATCTCATGTAATACTTTAAGCAAAAAGTAAAACAAAAGCAGATATAGTATTAAACGCATATATAGTGTGATTTCATTTGTGCAAATTAAGTTATATAGTGAGTAAGTAGTATCTAGTAAAATTTTAAAGAAAAGCTAGGGTACAATAATCACAAAATTCAGGCGATGCGTCTCTTCAGGTTCCGTGTGAAAGGTGCGTGAGAGGTACGCTACCCAAGATAGGGTTCAAAATTATTGGTGATGGTCTTTGTCATTGATTGACTGGCATACTGTTGGATATTATATTATTATTTTATAATTTATCAATCAATAATATAGTTTTTCACTTATGAAATAGTATTACACAATTTTTCAATGGTGGAAGTACTAGTTAGGTAATTGTGTAGTTTTCTTGTGTTCCTTTTCCTATCATTACCTGTGAGTAAACACTGAAACTTTGAAACCCAAGTCATATTTTCTGTTCTGACTTTCTGAGACCCACGGACCTATGCCCAGCACATAGGTAACCACAGCACTTCCCTTGAGGTGTATATATATTTTATTTAGATTTTAATCTCCTTCAAACAGGATGATTAAAATTCTTGGAATCCATGCTGGTTGCAAAAATGGGCAATGAACGGTCTCTTTTAACAAGATATCTGTAATGTTCTGTGGAATTGTTACTTTTCCTCGACTGCCCTTTTTGATAAAATAGACCTTTCTTACTCAACTGATTCAAGCTGGGAATAATCCAGCAGTTACGATGTCTGTTGCCTTACAGAAGAGACAAGCCTTACTGTCAGAATGGTTTATAGGAAAATAGTTCTGTTCTTTGATGAGTCCTGTTAAAATTTGGATTAGTTATTTTACAGAACTGATGGGGAGAAGGCTGGTGATCTGTGTTCCAATGGTGATATTCTCAGGCTCAGGAGGTGGAGGAGGGGGCTGGTGTCTTCTATTTTATCAGGTGACAGAATATCTGTCTTTTGGCCTTTTGAGCTGATTTTTCTGAATGTTGTCTAGGATAATTGGATGATCTGGAAATATTACAGAGCAACCGACATGCAGTATTAACACCTGCATAAGTTAAAGTCTACAGCAAACCTCAGATCTCAGCTGCTAGGTATAATTCAGAAAGACTTCATCTTTGGGTGAACTTGACCGATTCGTATAAGAGAGCATATGATAACGTGGAATATGACAAAGGTACGCACTATTATTAAGCTACTTCACTATTTCAGAGAGCTTTTCTTGCAGATGTGATGTATTGCCAGCTCAGTGCTGTGGTTTCCCTGGTTGCACATCAGAATCACTTTAGAAGCTTTGTGCTCACCCCAGATCGGTTGCATTGGGTTCATTAGTGAGGGAGGATGTACTGGCATGTTTTATATTTCCTACAGGTGATTTGACTATGCAACCAAGCTCATAAACAACCTTTGGTGTCAGACTAGATCTAAATTTGACTCTTAATTTTAGCACTTTGCCAATTGATCTTAGGATTAATTAAGCCTTTCTAAATTACTGGTTTTCTCATCTGGAAAAAAAAAGCGATTAATAATTGTACCACACTTGTTAGTTTTTTGCATAGATGAAAGGAGATAAGCCACACAAGGCATTTAAGACAGTGCTTTGCACCTGAAAAGGTTCAGTACATGTTGGCTATTAGTTCCATATTTATTTTACTTCTAAATATCTGTAGAGAAAAGAGAAGGTGCTGGAACCAGCCAGTCAAAAGGCTCCTTGGTGTCTCTTGATGAAAGCAAAGCTTCCATCTGTCCTACTTTGGGGCATCTTTGATAAAAAGTGTAGAAGAAGCCACTTTCTCTAATTCCTAACATGAGTTCTAAAAGAAGCAAAGACGTCTATGTTCTTTCCACACCACCAGGCTCTCCTGAGGAGACTCTGAAACTGGAGGGCTTGGACTAACCCAAAAGAGTTGAAGGGAGAGTTCAGTGGGCCCTGGCATTCTGCCAATGCAGACAGCGCTCCTGGAAATATTTTATCTCTGAAAATAAAAATCAATTTAGCGGACCTGAAGATAATGTAGTATTCACAGACATGTCATTTTTCTTCTAGTGTAATTCCCCCTGACGCTGCTACAGGGGTCAGTTGTCAGGGGCGCAATAGAGGAAAGCTTTTTTTTTTTTTAAGATAAATTATGAATTGGCTCCCACTCCATCAACCCAATGCTAATATATCACCAGCCAGCAAGGTCAGACAAGGCTTCAGTTCACTTACCCCCAGGGGTGATAGAATGGTTAACAGCATAGGATTTTGATTACAGAGGTTCAACTTCTGGCTGTGCCCTTGTCTTAATAACATCACCCAGAGCAGGTTGATTCATCTCCTGGGGCTTCAATTTTCTCATCTGTACAATGGGGACACGCTTATCCACCCCACATGGCCTTTGTATGAATTCAGTGAACTAGTGCTTGCTTTTTAAAGGTGCTTTTCAGTGTCAGGTATTTCAGAAACATTCACTGCTTTGCCGCCGTTAGGAGCCTGCTAGTGATTTTGAGAAACCAACTGTGTTCTGTCCTTGGGAAGCAGATATTTGTTGCAGCTCCCATTGGTACTTAAGGAGGCATATAGAAATGGCAAATTACCCCCAAACCAGGCTTCAAGGAACTTTTTGCCTTGCAGCCAGAATCAAATGCTTACATTTTATGTTTAAAGTTGTAGTGTAAGAAATGCTGGCTGGGTTAGGCTCAGAAAATCTGGTTTCAAACCTGGAACTAGCTATATGGGTCTAGATAAACAATTTTCTTTCTTTATTTTTCTCAGCCTTTTTCTTTGGCGATGAAGTATATTAAGTTTGCAGTAGATGTTAAGGTCAAGCCCTGCTTGACTGTGCAGTGAAAATGCTTATCATTAGGGAATCAATTTTGGTTTTTATAGAATTGCCCAAGAGAGATCCCTCTTTGTGGGGTGATTTGAGTGGCTGTCGATAAAGACCAGTTCTATTATTGCCCTGTTATTTAACAACCAGACTACAATCTCCAAAGAAGAGGGATTTTGTCTGGTCCATTATAGTCACCCTACATTTGTTGTGAAGAAGCACCCTCTAACTATCTCCACTTTATACCAAGTCAGTGATTTTTCAATTGGCATGCCATAAGAGGATCTTAGATGTGCTGCATACATTTTTAAAGACCATTAATTAAATTATTTTTGAAAGAAGTCCAAAGAACAGTAAGTCTATTCTTTTTTTTTACTCCCTTTTCACCAACATAATTTAAGTGTGCCATGGGAGTTTAACTATATGTTCAAGTGTGCAGTGAGATAAAAATGGTTGAGAAAGACTGCACAAAGTAAACTGAAACATAAGAGGCTTTGTGCACTTCCAGGCTGCAACAACGGGGCCCCTAGTATAGATGAACCCGTGGGAGGAATGGGTGGGCAATAGTACAAGGAAAGGAAAGAGATGTCTCGGTGTTTATTCACGGATTTCTTTCCTGCTAAACTATGATTTACTATCCTAGTTTGTTTTGAGACACTCTATCACCCTGGCTTGCTTTGAGTTCAGTCTCATCATCACAGCTCACAGCAGCCCCAAATTCCTGCGCTCAAGAGATCCTCCTGCCTCAGCCTCCTGAGTAGTTAGAACTACAGGTGCACAGCTAATTTTTCTATTTTTTGTAGAGGGTGAGTCTCTCTCTTGCTCAGGCTGTTCTCCAACTCCTGACCATAAATGACTCTCTTGCCTTGACCTTCAAGAGTGCTAGGATGACAGGCATGAGCCGCTGCCCTGACTAGAGTATGTTCATTATGGCCTTGTGCTCAAACAGGTTTATTGAACAGCCATGGCTCCCATCAGGCTTTCAGAAATGACTTTCTTCACTTGCTCCTGGCGAGGGACCCAGGATGATAATAGCATTCCCCTTGTTTCTGGCTTCAAGGTACTTCTTCCTTCATCTCTTGTTGATTTCCCACACATAACAAGGAATTTATCCATTAAACTCTTGTTAATCATCCTTTTAGTCTATGCCATCTGTCTTTATGCCAGAGTCCTGCTTAATAATCACTATCTAACACCAGCAAAATTGGTTGAATTTAGTAGACATCAAAGACACACTTTCAAAATGACACTTAGGCTCATCATAAAACCACCATGTCTGTGTTCTATTAATAGGATGGGCATCCCCATCAAAGTGGCCAGCATCATCTATTTTTCTCTTTGATGCAAATTTTCCTTTACCCACCCCAATTTTTGTTCACTCAACTTCAAATTAGTAAGCATGTACTACCTGAAAAAGTACATTAGATTTTGAAATAGGTATTTACCATTTCCACATTTACCATTATTTTGTCCCAGAGTTTATAGTTATTTGTGGGAGGATCAGTATGGTAGAAGACTTCTCAGTCATGCTAAAAGACACACCAAAGTATATATTCTTGAAAAAAATTAATCTGACCCATATGCTCACTGGTGTTTACAGGGTAGTGGGCTCAAGCAAAATGCAAACCAAAAGATGTAACTTCATTTGGTAAAGGCATAGGCCTATTTCAGAACGTGTGCTTAAATTATAAATGTAGCATTTAATTTAATTATACATATAATTTGGGAACCGTATGGCAGTGTTTCTCAGGCTCTAAAAACAAAAATGCTTCTAAATTTAAAGGAGATTAACTCATATCTCACCATTTCCACTCCTTTCATGAAAGGCTGGAATATTCCTCCAAAGCAGTTTCTCCTTTCAAAAATGTTTTTCAAGTTTTGTGTTTTATTTTAAGAACTCAACAATTATAACAATAATATGATAGCAAGCATAACATTGCTACTTCTGTGCTACTGCTAATACTAGCATGCCAGGATTACATATCTCCTTTGCCACAGCACTTAATCACAACCTCCTTCTAATAGATACAGAAATTAATGCACATGGCAATGACCAAATTCAACTTGTCCGTGGAAGATCCAGAATTCAAATCTATGTTTCTATATGAATAATAAAATCTTACTTTTACTTGTGGCCCATACGGCTACCAATTTTTAATTGAAAAATGGAATTTGCCTGAATTTTTAATGCTGGAGTAACTAATAAACTTGTATCAAGAAAGATCAACTGTCATTTGAACTCAGGAGAGTCAGTGAAGGCACTAATGCCTTTCAGATCTTTTAACATAGAGCAAACCATAAACCTGGTATGTCCATGGAACAGTAAACTGAAGTTGATTGGCAGAAGTAAATTTGGTTCCAAGGAAGGAGGAGGAAGCTGCTGTTGAAAGTCTATCAGACCTTTTCATGGACCTCATAAGAAATTCCATTATTCCAGAATTCTAACATGATTGAAAACCCAGGGCACCAGTCACTTTCAGAAGCTAATCATATTCTTAACAGCCAGAACAGTGTGACTTTGGCTCAAGATAGGTCAAACTTGTTTCTTTTCCTTTTGTTGAGGGTCGAGGTGGGGCGGGGAGTGATTTAAGTAGACTGAAAACAGCTATGAATCTGAGTTACTTGAATAAAACTTTGTTACCAGTCCAACCTATGTTTTCATTACGGAGGTCATTTTCAGAGTTCCTGCACATTGTGTGTTACCCAGTAAGAAGAGATACCAGGCTGTGGCTTTTCCATAGCACTGTCTCATGTTAAAATTACCTTGGCATGCACAGAGGATATTTGTTGAATCTAATTGAGCTTGTTTGCTTTGAAAGGCCAAGCCTGACTGTTCAAAGGGAGCTGTCCAACCCCACCATGCTGAAATGATGAGAGAGGGTGTTAGGAAGCTCACAAATTATCCAGGATGTCTGAGGTCCTGTCATCACGTAGTGGGTTAACTGTACACATCCAACTTAGATTGTTTATTTATATTTTGTGAAATAAATTACCCCATGAAATATCCGAGCCATGTATCGGGTCATTTTGCTTCCCTTGAGGGTCATCACATCAAATATTATATTACTGTAGGAACACAGAGAGGAAAAGAGACATTACACAGAAACCTGATCACGTCTTTTCTATTTCAGAGTTTAGGTGCAGAGCAATCAACTATCTACCAGTTCAGGTGTAAAATAATGCATGCAAATGATGTGTGTGTCCAGCACATAATTTTTTCTCCCTTTCTTTCATGGTAATGATTTGGGATCTTCCCTTTCAGTATCTCTCCCCAAACTTGCATATTTCTTAGTCTCAATTCAACCTTGCTTTTCGTTGGCTCTGATCTCTGTACCATGGGACATTGTATATTACTCCAAACAACATGCTGGGTATACAACAGTAAACTCCCTCCATGGAATTTCTTCTCTAGTGGTAGAGGCAGAATATTAAACAAATATTTATGCAACTAAATGTATAATTATAGACTTACCTTATAGAATGGTGTCTTTGTTAATGAATTATTTAAATTGTAAGTTACAACTTATACAATTGTACATCCATCAATGACATACGTAATTTAAATTTATAAAGGTATAAGCTTTATAAAGGTATAAGTATTTTGAAAATGTACACCACTCTCATCTCAGTGGAACTTTCCTTTCAGTATAACTTATCCTACACAAAGCACGTTCCATAAGAAGTTATATTTGGAGATTACAGTCAATTTTCTCTCCGTGAGAGTTTCTAGCGAAGGGAATGTTGTGTGTAACAAATTTGAATTATGTTCAATGTTTAGATGAACCCCAAATATTTTGTGTATGCCAAGTGAGTGGATGAAGATATACCATCTGACACTCATATGCTCCTTTTACTGAAGTGTTATTTTTTGTGTGTGTTTAAAGTATTTTTGTATTTAGCCTCTATTTTGCTTTAAAGGTATTTTTCTGTGCTATAACTTTATTTTTAAGCACCGTTTGAGTGAAAGATAGCTATGAGGCCTCCCAAAATGTTGGAACATTTGTACAGGAGAAGGAATTCTTTATCCAGAGAATTTCTCTTCCCTCTCACTGATTTTCTAGCTATCACCCACAGTCAACCATTCTTTCTCCTCTGACCAGTAAAATCTCCATTAGATTACAGTCGACGTGCAGACTATCTATGTGCTTTTGAACCTGTGCTAGTTCCTTCCTTTCTTATCATTCAGTTCATAGACATCACTCTCAGCCATACACGTTATCTGGATATAGTGATTTGGTACGAAACTCAAAATAATTTTCCTGTTAAATCTATGGCAATATTTTATTTCACATTTTTTCATCCAGGGGCAGGGTTTCAGTAACTAATTAAAGTTATTAAAGTAAGAAACAGGTGTTTCTACATTTTGTATGTAGAAAAAAAAAAAAAAGAAAGAAAGAAGCTACATTGCTGCAATTGCCAATGGGGCAATTCAAACAGTTTCTAAGAAACTTAGAAAATGCAGTTTTTGAGACCACATAACGGGATAACTGCCTGCTTCTGAGTGACAATGGGAGACGGACATCCCGTTTAAACCGAGACTGGAATAGAAAGATGGACACAGAAGGCTGGAGAGGCAGTGACCGGCACATGTCCCTGCTCCCTCGGCGGGGTGGGCTTGGCCTGTTGGAGGAGCTGGGAGTGCAGTCTAGAGTGAGTGTAGCAGGAAGGCCGAACCTGCTCAAGGAGAGGTTTGAGGGATGCTGGTTCACCCAAGGCCTGTCGGTTGCACCAGGGAGGCCGCGGGAAGCCGAGTATCGTGATTCTATTTGCTTTTCCAAAAGACACTTGAGTCCTCTGTGCATTTGGATTGGAAGCAAGAAAAGCACGGGTGATGCAGGGTGATTAAGAAAGAAGCTACAGGCCACGTCGTTGGTGGAGAGCGGGAGGTTCTTGCCTCCGCCTCGGCACCCCAGCCCCTTTCGCTCGGACTGCGTATTTCGCCTTCGCTCACGGGGACTGTTGGGGGGAAGGCAAAGTCGAGGAAGAAGTGGGATCCGACCAAGTGGCCCGAGACTTGCGGGCAGAGTTCTCGGCGGGGGAGTAGTCGGAGCCCAGAGGCGGCTCGCTACTCCCTCGGGATGGGGCTGGGTCGCCGGTTCCGCCTGATAAGCGCAATGGTATCTTCGCGGCGGCTACCGGCCTCCGAGGCCAAGGTCGGCGGCGGCCAGTCCCGGTCCTGTCTGTTCTTTGTTCGCTGCTCTTCGCCATCCTTTCGGCCTTCCTCCTCGCCATCGCCTATCTCGCCGTTAAAGAGTTGCATGCTGAGGGCGGCGCCTGTGGCTCAGCGAGCAGGGCGCCGACCCCATATACCGAGGGCTGCGGGTTCAAGCCCGGCCTCGGCCGAACTGCATCAAAAATTAGCCGGGCGCATTCTCCAAATAGCTTTCCAAAAGGAATGTACTAGTTTGCATTCCCACCAACAGTGTAGAAGTGTTCCTCTTTCTCCACATCCACGCCAACATCTCTGGTTTTGGGATTTTGTTATGTGGGCTAATCTTACTGGGGTTAGATGATATCTCAAAG
>CAUYON010069308.1:0-34727 GCA_963573935.1 Arctocebus calabarensis
CAGACCTGAGACTATACTATAAATCGATAGTGATCTAAACAGCATGGTACTAGCACAAAAACAGAGAGGTAGATGTATGAACAGAACAGAGAACCAAGAGATGAACCCAGCTACTTACCATCATTTGATCTTCAATAAGCCAATCAAAAACATTCAGTGGGGGAAATTCTTCCTATTTAACAAAGGGTGCTGGGTGAACTGGCTGGTGACTTGTTGAAGATTAAAACTGGACCCACACCTTTCACCATTAACAAAGATAGACTCTCACTGGATAAAAGATTTAAACTTAAGACATGAAACTATAAAAATACTAGAAGAAAGTTCAGGGAAAACACTTGAAGAAATCGGCCTGGGAGAATATTCTATGAGGAGGACCTCCTGTGCAATTAAAGCAACACCAAAATACATTACTGGGATCTGATCAAACTTTTTTCTGCTTAGCCAAAAACACAATACATAAAGCAAGCAGACAGCCCTCAGAATGGCAGAAGATATTTGCAGATTATGTCTCTGACAAAGGTTTAATAACTAAAATCCACAGAGAACTCAAATGTAGTAATTCCATCTCAGGGTGGGAAAGTACAAGAACAAGTAATCTCCTCTCAGGGTGGGCAAGGGACTTGAATAGAAAATTCTTTGAAGAATACAGGTGCGCAGCCTACAGATACATGAAAAAATGCTCATCATCCTTAATCATCAGAAAAACGCATATCAAAAGCACTTTGAGATATCATCTAACTCCAGTAAGATTAGCCCACATCACGAAATCACATAACCATAGATGTTGGCATGGATGTGGAGAAAGGGAACACTTCTGCACTGCTGGTGGAAATGCAAACAATACATTCCTTTTGGAAAGAAGTTTGGAGATCACTGAGGGATCTAAAAATAGACCTGCCATTCAATCCTGTAATTCTTCTACTAAGCATATATCCAGAAGACCAAAAATCACTTTATAACAAAGATATTTGCACCAGAATGTTTATTTCAGCCCAATTCATAATTACTAAGTTATGGAAGAAGCCCAAGTGTCTATCGACCTACAAATGGATTAATGAATTTTGGTATATGTAGACTATGGAATATTATGTAGCCTTACAAAAGATGGAGACTTTACTTCTTTTATGTTTACATAGATGGAGCTAGAACATATTCTTCTTAGCAAAGTATCTAAAGAATGGGAGAGAAAGTATCCAATGTACTCAGCCCTAATATGAAACCAATTTATAAATATCCACACTTCCATATGAAAGCTATAACCCAAATACAGCCCAAGATGAAGGGGAAAGAGGAAGGGGAGAGAAGGGGAGGGGGGAGGATGGGTGGAGGGAAGGTAATTAGTAGTTGGGACCACAGCTATGGTGCATTTTATAAAGGTACATGTTAAATCTATTAAGTGGTAGAATATAAATGTCTTAACACAATACCTAAGAAAATGCCATGAAGGCTATGCTAACCAGTTTGATGAAAGTGCTTCAAATTGTATACAAAACCAGCATATTGTACCCCATAATTGCATTAATGTACACAGCTATGATTTAATTAAAAAAAAAAGAGAGAGATTGAGAGTTTGAGGTTGCTGTGAGCTATGACACCATGAAACTCTACCCAGGGTGGCAAAGTGAGACTCTGTCTGAAAAATAAATAAATAAATACAACATTTCTAATGACTTACAATGAATGGAAAAATTTAAAAAAATGTTTCATCAATTTCCAAGTGACCATTTGCTTAATCCAGGTTGCATGTATTGTGATTGAATAGTTAGTGAGTACAAATAATAGGGCAATGCTGTGCTAAGTGCTTTGCATAGATTATATTTCACTGTGACATCCCCATTATATAGATGAGGAGAGTGAGGTTCAGAGAGGTTAAGTAACTTGCCCAACTTTCTAAGTACAGTTTCCATTACATATTAGTAATGGAAACTGTACTTAAATCTAGACCTGTCTAACCCAAACATAATGCTCTTAACCATTGTGTAGACTGTTAGGATTCTCTATAGTAAAAAATTATAGCCTAATTTGTATATTAATGTCCACCACTTCACACATGGCATCTATTAGCAACAGTTTCTCTGTTTTTTAAAACTGTATATTGGAGTGTTTTCTTTTTCAGTAACTATCACTGTAATATTTCCCTTTAATGCTAACCTCTGTAAAATGACCATAGCTGTGTTTCAAATGGATCTTTGCAGTCAGTGATGGTGTCACTGGTGTCAAGTTTCTGTTGTAGAAAGTAATTTCAGGACATGCACACGATAAACAAATAGTGGCAAGTTTGTTAAGTGAAAGCATTTGGACTTAGAAAGGGCTGTGCAGAAGCAAAAGTATGCTGTCATGAAAGGGAGCGGGCAGGTTCCAAAAAGAGCAACCACCCTGAACCCTGAGCAATGGCTGTTTTTATTTATTAAGTCAAGAAAGGCTGAGTGCTCAGTGTTCGTTCTGCCAAGCTTCAGTTCTTCGTCTTATTCAGTTCTTACTCCCCCCGACAAAGGGGGTTACTTATAATTTATAACTTATTGTAAGTATGGTATGATGCGGGAAAGGTCACATTGTACCTGTGCAAGGCTGGGAAATTAATGGCTCCTTTCTTCTCCTCAGGTCACCTATAGATCCAGCTGTTTCGTCAAGGGCTGTTTGTTTGAGCCAGCCGACTAACTTCAGGTTGCTCCTCCCCAGCTCACCCTAACTGACTACCTATTACGACAATGGTAAACAAGCAAAGAAGTAAGGAATAGACAATCATTTCTTCTTGAGATCTTTGAGTACTGGCTATGTCTCTGCTTGTGCTGTGTTGCAGCAGGGACACCAGTCATCAGGGCAGCCTGTGACTTGCCCAAGGTTCACTCAGCCTTCCACTCAGCGAGGAGCACTAGATAAGCATTCTCCTCTCCCAGCCTCAGTTTCCTGCTCTGAAATATGTCTTGCAGCTCCATCTTTCTGTGGTTCTCTCTGGCCAGCTGGTGACAGTGCATTAGTGACTCTCTCTGAATCCTCTGGCTCCACAATTTTACAGCTTTATTGATGGATATAATATTACCTTCATTTAAAACCAGGAACCCATTTATGTTTTGCATAACTTTGTTTCCCAGTCTATGACATTCATTCACATCAACCTCTTGTTAATAAAAATGAAGTAACAGTTGATTCAGCAAGAGGTTTCTGAAAAAATCAAATCAGCAGAATGCAGGCATTTATGAGTATGACCACTGGAGACTCTGTTGCTCACCTTGAAAGGCCAGGCAATTTTGAGGAGGCAATAAGTGCATTCAGTCCTGGACTGTTACCAACAATTCTCCCATTCATCAGATGGCTTTGCCAGAGACACCTGCTGGCAGTATTGTTTTCCCTACCTAGTTAAGTGTATCCTTAATTTGGGAGATTGCAATCTCATTAGCAGTTTGAAAGAACATTTCAGTGATTTTTTTTTAAGGAAAGCTAAGAATTATTTGGTGATAAAATTTCCTCTACTCTTTTGAGGAGATTTTTGTGTGTTCGATGTTATTTAAGAATGGCAATTCTAAAATTGTGGTACTAGAACTGGGAACTCCCTGTGGGTAGGACCCATATGCAGTCTCACCTAGTACACAGTAGGTACTCAATATATGCTTGTTGAGTAAGTGAGTAAATGAATGAATGCTTCAATTTCAGGACTCAAAAGCCCCTTGAATTCAAATTTCTTAGCTTTCGCTTTGTAAGAATCAATGAATTGGGGTGGCGCCTGTGGCTCATCGAGTAGGGTGCCAGCCTCATATACTGAAGGTGGCAGGTTCAAACCCAGCCTCGGCTGAACTGCACTGCAAAAACAGAAAAATAGCTGGGCATTGTGGCAGGCGCCTGTAGTCCCAGCTACTTGGCAGGCTGAGGCAAGAGAATCACCTAAGCCCAGGAGTTGGAGGTTGCTGTGATTTGTGTGACGCCATGGCACTCTAAGGAGGGTGATAGAGTGAGACTCTGTCTCTACAAAAAAAAAAAAAAAAAGAATCAATGAATTGACTCAGAGGCTCTGTGTGTGTGTGTGTATTTTATGTTATAGTCATGCTGTATACATTTTATAAGATTCTGCTAAGACTGAAGAGGGTGAAATGAGAATAATTGTTTATGGTTAATGATGATTTCCAGTAGGATTTATGATTAGAGAGTTTGGCTTTCTTTGGTATAAATGGCACATGAACAAAAGTAGAACTGAAAGAAGAGTTTTTCAGATTTTACCACCAAGAAGGGACTAGCAAAAATTTTCGTGCAATATTCTCTCTATTGTCTCATATTCTATTTAATTCTCTTGATTTAATAATGCCAGCAATTTTTTAAGCATATATGCTACTCAAGTAAAATAATCTCTTAACTATGCATAATATAAAAATGGATCAATTGGCGCTAAGCAAGTTTTAGAATTAATGTAATTATCCAGATGATATTTTTAAAGTTACCTTGTGTCTTTGCTGGTATAGCCTGACGTACAGGACTCCGTGCCTCCCTCCTTGGGTGGGGAGGATGAGTACCTTTTCACAAGCATCATGTTAGGCAGAGTGTGATGTGACAGTGGTGGTTTGGAAGTTTCAATGTGGAATGATGGTGTGATGTATTTTATGCACGGTCTGTGTGAACCCAGCATCTTCCCTAACTCTTGCTAGGTAGATCATTACAAAAGTTTTGAGATACATAAATATCAGGAAACATAATATTATGTGGACAAAAACAAATGAATCCCTCTCAGCAACACTGATAAACCAAGCAAGTTGAAATTTGCAGAAGTGAATCACAAAGGACTATTGACTGTATTTCTTGGAAGTGAAATAATGGACCATAACACAGTTGGTCTTAAAACTTTCCTAGTGACCCATGTACCCTATATTCTGCATTGTCAGGGAAAAGTCTTCAATTTCTTTCTTAGTATGGTTCAGAATTAGAGTTTTCCAATGAAAAGTGGAAGGAAAGATTTCTAGCAATTTGCTGTTGCTTTTGTGGGGAGGGCCCCTCTAGAACTATGCGCTGCCTGAATGCAGCTGAAATCATTGGAGGCAGGTGTCCCTGGCTTTGAGGTGCCCTCCTGAGAATATCCTGCTTTGATGTTCCAAGGCATCTGGAATCCAGCTGGCAGCTTCCCTCTAATTCCTGCTCTTCCAGATTTTGTAAAAGCAGATTTCCTGACCCTGACTTTCCAGGCCCTACTCAGCAGTCATGTACTTCCTTGAATTAAATCTTTCTATTTGAAATGCTTAGTTTCCCCGAGTGAAGTCTGCTTGTTAGATCACCTTCACCAACTTCACATCCAAGTGACCCTAGGTTCCAGCTTTCTGACAGTCTTGAATAGAGAGTGCTTAGGGAGCTGTCCAGTTCCCAAAAGTAAATATAATTCATATCCTGGGTAGCTCCAAAACATGAAGTCCAAGGTGGGGAGAACAAGAATAAGACCAAGGGTTGGGTTGGCCACAAGGAGCTGTGGCAGTGTGCAGAAACAGAGCCCAGGAATTTCATCATGACCAGCAGGGAGAAGAAGGATTTTTTAAAAGGAATCTCTGGGTGGGAGGTTGGCTGTTGGTGCTGTTGGGTTGGTTCTCAAAGACACTCCTCTGGCCATTAGAGGGCATGTATAACAAAGGAACAGACCAAAATCTGATTAAATATAGTGTAACAGCATCACGCACAGATTTAACCTGCACTGACTGGACAAGGACCCTGTATTTTATATAAATAAAAACATTATACCATAAAGATTTGCAGTAAATTGAATTTTTTAGCCCATTTCTGTGTTCTTTGGTAGTAATGCTAGTCAGCCACATTTGGCCATGGCCCCAATATGTGAGAAATGTACTCCCTTGCTCCTTGATTTGGGGTTTGACCATGTGACCTGTTTTGGCCAATGTAAAAAGTATTGATGCAAATAGAGACTCATAATGCACTTACATGGTGGGGCTCATTTTCTTGTGTATCTGCCATCATCATGGGAAGACTATACCCCAGATAGCTAATGACTCTCCAGGCTAGAATAGGCACCTGGAATACATATACTGCAACTGACCCATAGACCCAGAGGCACATGAATCATAAATGCTGTTCTCTTCCACTGAGATTTAGGAATTGTTTGTTATGCAGTGAATCTATAGCGGTAACTACCCAATACAGGTTGCATAAATCATATCATACACACTGCTCTTTAAAGAATTTTTAAGGATTACTTTACCCTTTTTCACAATCAATCAACTGACTTTAGCCTCAAATTCTTATGTAAGATTCCATCCTGCTTTCAATGACAGCTTTGTTTCAGTTTTGTTTCCTAAGTAAAAGTTGTGCCAATTTCCTGCAGTGCGTACCCTAGCTGCTTCCAAATCATTTAATTGATGAAATGATAAGCTATAATTTATGTGGACAAAAACATCTACAGATACAAGTCTATAGAAATTATTTCCTCCTCCTGTGAGAAACTAAAACCTGTACTATTATATTTTTATAATTGTTTTCATCTTCCATTTTGCATGTTTAGTGAAATTTACACAGCAGAGAAGTGTCTTGAAAAACGAACAAACATAAAAAAAAGGCATGAAAAAACTGAGAAATATACATGATCATTCATTTGGCACAGTCTTCTAAACTTTCACACTTCGGGGATAAGCAAAATTAGTATAATTCACTTCTTAAATTGCTTACTAACACTGTAAGTGAGGCAATAAAGGGGAGGAAAATTGTAGCTTTCAATAAGATATGACAAGGCAACCCTCGTGAGGGTTTTAGTGAACAGAGTGATGCTGACAGATGCCAAACCTACTGACCCCAGCACCAATGGCTTCGCAAAGGGAGGCCTGAACTATCTGACCCATCATGTACCCCTTTGCAGACAATACGCAGAGTCTAGTCAAACGAACTATTTCAGTCACCAGATTTTTCTACTGGTTTTTGCTATCCAAGTTGAATGTCAGTGGTAAGCAATCCAGCCAATAGTTCTTTAAGAGAAAACTCTTTCCTTTCTATGGGGGTAGAGATTAAGGTGTATTATGGTTGCTATGGTTACATACTCCTTCTTTGAGTTCAAAGAGGGCCTTGTAGTAGCCAAGAGAACTCTGCGTGAGCCAGGTACTCAAAGCACTCAATCTGAGGGGGTGGAATGAAAAATTTCTCCAGCCGGTTTCTTACTGTCTGGGTCAGGGGAGGGACACAAGCATCTGTGACCTGGTTCCCACAGATCTCTTGTGTCACCTGGCTGCATCTGACTGCATTTATTTCTGCTCCCCTTTCTGCCCCAGTCCCTACATGGATGCAGTATGATATGGCACAGAGCTAGCCCCCTCCCCAACAGGTTACTGAACTAATTTAGACTCAATCATTTCATCTGTCAAATAGACATAATGACACCTGCTCTATAAAATTATTGTGAGAATTGAATCAGATACACCTAGGAGAGACCTAGTACAGTCTCAGTGACGTGCTTATTAACGTGAGCTGCTATAATAATCAGGGTTACTATTGTCTGGAGAAGACACCACAGAGTAGGCCTTTACTGGGTGTGGGGGGGACTTTGAGCACAAGCAGATGGCTTGTCTTCTGCCACCCCACCCTCCTTACATCAGCCCCCCAGGCTTCAGATAAGATGGCTGATATTTCAGGATGTGGTGCCAAGCACCCTGACCCATCACCTGGCTCCAGTGGCCTTTGTCACCCCCATCAGGCTGTGTGGGCAGGGCTCAGTGACAGATGGAGTGGCCCGCCAGTGTGGTCACTTGGAGCCAGCCAGTGACTGACTCCTGGAGGAACAAGATGGTGAGGCAGGACCAGATGCCCAGCTTACAGGGCCTGATTTTGACATCTTATTTCAGTCCTGCTGAAGCTGCCACAGGCTCCCCTTGACTTTTTTCTTTGTGGTTTGACACACATGTCTATCATTGGGTACATGCTGTTTGGGGGCACAGAGTGACAGCCAGGCAGGGCTAAGTCCCCCCTGAGCGACACAGCCTCTGTAAGGCACCACGTGGACAACACATAAATGACATGCCTCTTATGTCTGAGGTGTGTCCAGTACTGCCCTTCCCACATCCCCTTGAGCTCCTGAGAGTGGAGTTTGGAAGGGACATCTGCTCTACCGCTCTGTTCCCAAATGCACTGTTTTGAGGATTCCTCGTTCCTTTGAAAAAGCACTGAAAGGATGCAGGTCGTGTGCTGCAAAGACAGATCTTGCAGCTGAGTTCGGGGACCCACACCACAGAGCCCTTCTCAACTTGGGGAAGGCTGGCTCCTGCTTTGCTGACCTTTGCCTACACTTTCTCCAAATGACCTGTAAGCTGTATCTGCTCATACCTTCATCTGAAGTGGACGGGCTGAGCGATGCAACAAATGCTAAAGCACGTAACCCTGCCAGGAAACCAGAAGTCAGGCAGAGGCGCCAGCAGCAAGGGACTATCCCAGGGTAAAGACCACAGCGCTGAGATGGAGCAGAAAGGGGAAAGCAGCCAGGGAAGCAACTAAATTGTCCTAAGGGACTTAGGAGGGGATGTCATGGAAGGACTATCCAGGAAATGACAACTGAGAAGGGTCTAGAAAGAATGCCCCAGGTGAAGAAAAAAATGAGCAGCATGTAAATAGAAGAAAAGAAACTTTGACCTGAGAGAAGAGCACACAAAAGTCAGGGGCATGAGAAGCCGAGAATAGCAAGGACCCCTGCGCCCTCACCAGTGTGTTTGGAACGCAGGCTGTAATGGAGGAATGATGAGTAAATGGGCCAAAAGACTGACAAACTTTAAATACTTAGGATGATACATTTAGGGAAGCTTTGTAAATTACTTTTCTGTATAGTACCCTCAAGGCGCACATGTAAAACCAGTTTCCCCAATTGCACACAGCATCTAGGGGATGACCTGGATGGAAGTGGCCCATAAAAGGAATGGAAAAAATTAGTGGAAGTACTTCTTCCTTCAAGATTAAACTTTTTGCTGCCCTAGACAATGGTCAAAGGTAAATCAACCTAGAAAAAGTCTTTTTTAGATTTAAAAACTCAACCACACATCTTTCTGGAAGGAAAAGGTGAAGAGTGAAGTGCCTTGCTTAAATTCGTGGAAGGCCTCAGACATGAACCCAAGTTATAAAATTCCTAGTCCAGCCCAACACATTCATGCTTAACATATTAGATACAGAAGAGAAGCCACCTTAGGGAGTCTCACTTTATCCCAGAGAAAATTGAGATACTTCAGTAAGTTAGGAAAGGCATAAAATCTTAAAGTTGCCAATGACACAGGCACAGCTTGAATTGAGAACTCCAAACTCTTAAGCCAGTGTTCATCTGATCAAACTCCCATTGAAGAAGGGAACACAGTTCTCACAAGTGCTCAGTGCCTTCCATCTACAGAAGCTTACATAGCCCCGGAAGGAAGATTTGTCCTGCAAATGTTGTTATCCGTGCTCAGAGGACTGTTTGGAAGCATTTGCTGGAGACCTAGGGTTGAGAACTGTGACTCCATCCTCATTTCCCAGCTTCTCCTTGGGGCTGAGCAGCCTGCTATTTACAGAAGGCCTATGAGGCATGTTCTATAGCAGCCCACAGGAGGGACCCTGCAAGCAGACCCCCCCACCCCAAGTGTAAGGCCACCCCACAGAGTCGCCTCCTGCATCCCAAGCTCCCACCTGGAATGTGTGAGCAATTTAAGGAATGAGCACAGGACTTCCTAGGCAGGCAGACAGACAAGTTGTCAATTGCCTCCGGTGTTCCCCATTTTCTTTTCCCACTGTAACTGAATTTATATAGCAAGGTCTCTTGTCCCTGTTGGGGGTGGGCTCCCTGCTTTGGTTCATCAGCTCTCTCACAATGTGGCTTTAGTAACTGAGGGGCATAGCTCACATCTCGTGACACACAGGGCCACGCAGTCTGATGACCCTCACGCAGAGCCATTTTTCTTATGCACCCCCTTCAAACAAACCCCTTTTCAGGCCACAGTGGGGCCACTGGGAACCAATGCTGTCACAAGAGAAAACACATGAGAAGGAAGAAAAGCATATGAAGGCAGAGAAGGTAGAGAGGGATGTACGGAGGAGTAATAGATAGCACATGGGAGGAGTCCCTCGAGCAAACCACTCCATGCATCCTGCTAGTCACCTGTTGAGCTCACATTTACCTGTATGTCCTCCTGTGTACCAGCGCTGTGCCCACAGACGTGCCTAACTGACCTCGGATTGCTGCCCCCATCAGAATTATGCAAACCATAAGTGGGGAAAAAGAAGATCAAAAAAACCAAATCTTCCAAAATCCAGAAAGTGTGTGACTCTGGCTGTTCTCTTCAATCAGCCTCTCAACTCCATGGCACAATGAGTTGCTTCCCTTTGCCTGCAGGTGCCTCGGGATGCCTCACTCCATCTCTATGGAGAGAGAATGAGTCATTCCACTGGACACTCCATTGGGGAAACAACTCCCAGAATTACCTTGGGTTTTTTTTTTTAATAAACTTTAAATTTCAGAATAATTTTAGATTTTCAGGAAAGCTGCAAAGATATACCCAGAGTTTCCACGTATCTCTTACCCAGTTTCCTCTAATGTTAACATCTTATCATGGTACATTGGTACCTTGCTGTAACCAAAGTCGAGAATTAATTTGAATTTCCACTAGTTAAGTAGGTCCTTTTTCTGTTCTGAAATCTCATCCAGGATCCCACACTGCATTTAACATAATTTTACTTTGAGTTCTATGAACCCTTAGTGGAAATTACTCACAGTACATAAATGAGGCCATTTCTAAGTAGAATTCTGACTGATAATTTCAAAGTACAAGCTCATATTTCCCCTTTGTTTTGTGTCTGTATACACAGTTGAAACAATTAACTTAGCAATCAACCATTTCCAAAAGAAGGTTTTAAGTTTGGGTTTTTTTTTTTTTAACTTGCAAAACCATTTTCTATTCCTGACTCCACTTCACCCAGAAATAGCAGCAACTAAATCTTCTTCTTACTGGATGTACAGAGATTTCCCCACAGGGCATGAGCCCACGGGAGGACGAGGGCAAGGTTCATTTTCCCTGAGGGTGTGATGGAAAGATTCTGTCCTCTCACAGATATGAACAATGTGGCTTCCAAAAAAGTCACCTTGAAGGTGTGAGCCTGAAGACAAGCCAGTTTCCTAGTTAAGAGCTCCAGTCTAACCCAACTATAACACAAAAATATAGGGAAAGGGGCAAGGGTAGGGAGGGGAGAGGAGAGGTTGGGGCGGAGAGAGGGTAATTGGTGGGACCACACCGACGGTGCATGTTAGAAGGGTACAGGCGAACCTTGCTAAATGCAGAATACAAATGTCTTCATATAATAATGGAGAAATTGCCAGGAAGTCTATGTTAATCAGTTTGATGAAAATAGTTAAGATTGTGTATGAAACCAGCACATTGTACCCCTTGATTGCACTATTGTACACAGCTATGATTTAATGATAAAGATAATAAAATTAAAAAAAAAAAGAGCTCCAGTCTACAGTTCTAAGTATCACTTAGCATTTGTGCAACTCCTTTTCAGAAGAAAATTCTGGAATGTGGGTGGCAGGTGGCCATGGTCAAGTTCAGAGCTGGGTGTGCCTAAGGACCCCCAGCTAATGTGCCAAAGGGCCTGAGGCTGTGGGGATGGGCAGGATCACACAGCTGTTGCTTCTCATCTAATAAACAGTGAACTGGGCAAACCCCCATAAGTCCCTCAGCTGTCTCACATTTGCCTTGAATTCTGCTTTCCCCATGAACTAACATATTGGCTTACTTGTCTATATAGCAGGGGGGAGGTATTTAAGCGTGATGACAGTGACACTTGTCATTTATATTATTACAGGTAGTCCCTGGGTTTTGGACGACCTGACTTATGATGTTCTGTACTTACATATAGGTTCCCAAGTCTCCCCGTAAAGATAATTTATAATTAATTAAATTAATGATTAGAACTAGTTTCTTTCACTAATGTAAGCAAATCCACACAGTATAAGTGGTTTGGTGGCCCAACACCTTTACACCAGCCCTAGTCTCACAGATGGATAGGGAAACAGCTGATAGAAACACAAGAACACAAAGAATTAGGAGAACCATAGCCAAGGAAGTTTATGACCAAAGAATTAACTGAAGCCTTCTGTCTCAATGAAGCAGGACTTGCTAAGCTTGAGGGCAAAGTCCTAATATGCAGCAGTTCAGAAATGTTCACTGTGCATTTAAGAGAATGGCTGCAAGTCCATTCATGATGAAGAAGTGGAAACAGGCTGTGCAAAAAACCCTAGATGCATTTTTAAATTTTTTTTTTTTTCTTGCAGTTTGGCCAGGGCTAGGTCAGAACCTGCCACCCTCCAGATGCATTTTTAAAGAAACCAACTTCAGTGGTAAGCTCCCTTCCTCCAGCAACAGATCGAATCCTGATTGTCCAGCACTTGCTCCATCCTCTCCAGCAGCATCTCCATCATCATCTTCCCATAAATGCTAGCTACTTTGTTGCCTCAAAATTTCCCTTCCAGTAAGTAAGACATTGATACAACATTAGGTAAGTACTAACCTTTGATAGTCTTATTTGAAATTTCTCCTATCCTAATTTCTTGTATAAGTTTATTTTTATGTTCTGTTTAAATTAAAAGAGCATAATACTTTCTGTAACTTATTATTACATGGATGTCATTATTATTACAGTACTACTGTAGTATTATTACTGCATCTGAGCCATTTTAGTATTGTTATCACTATTATTTTTGTTGTATATCCACTGTCCATCAGAGATCCAAGTTACATACATAATCTGATGTAAAGACCTTCTCAGGAAGGCATCTTGTCCATAGCACGAGAAGCACCTACCTTTAAGTATTGAGTGTTCTGACATATATACCACTTGTTTAAAAATACTTGCTATTTAGTTGATAAGTGTCGAGAATGAATGAAAACTTAATCTTAGAAGAGATTCAGACTTACAAGAGCTTCTTTGGTGAACATTTTGTGTTTTGCTGGCTGTCACGAGAAGGGCTAACAGCAGAAAGAAAGGGCAGAAAAGGAGGCCATTCACCTCTCATGGGTGTTATTGGACACCCAGACTCTGGCCACGTCTGTTTTCCTTGGGAGTCACTGTCCCCTGTGCACTTTTTTCCTAATTCATTAATTCTGTTCAGAGAAAAATATAATCTAAAGAAAACTTCCTTTTGGAATTTTAACATCATTTTGTCATTTTTATAAGATAATAAAAACGATTTTAAACTAAAAAATATGTTTTGTAAATAGTTTAAGCATGCACCATGTGACGTCAGCTACAATTTTGAAAATATTCTGTCTTACCTCATTTAATAAGTAACATTTTGTGCTTCTCTCTTTAAATGCATCACACAATTATTTGTTACCAAATAAACTACAAAATTATCTACATTATGTTTGTTTCTGGACCAAATACTGACAGAGAGAGGCAGACATCCTCCCCAAGTTGCAGAAACAAGTCGAGTTAGAGGAGCCGGTGACCACCAGGCCAAAGTGGCATGCTGACCCTATGAGAAGGAACTAAACTGGAAGAACAGAAAAACAATGATTTCATGTATAAGCCCCAAATTAAAAATCAATAGAACAGATACACCCAATTACCAAAGTTAATTTTCAGGGGAGCTACTTCTCACTTTGGGAACTTGGCACAGCCCTTACTTATTTCATGATGGGTAATACTCCCCTGCATGGTCTGTGGAAGCCCAGCCAGGCCCCAGTAAATGAAAAGTCAACCTGGAGTAGATCATCACTAACAGGCTTTCTGTTTAATTCTGGTTTGTCTTGATGTGTTGTGAAGAATTTGGATCAGATGACTGCTAACTTCAGACCTGGTATAGATTTTCTTAAGGCACCTTTGCAGGATGAATACAATTTTTCTGTTCATCATTAATTTGTTGTGTTTCTTCATTAGTTTCTTATGCCTTCTGACTAATTAGTGAACAACTGAATGATATTTGACTAAGATTATAAACAAGTAAAATTGCACAATGGTCAAAAATCCCAGGGCAACTAGACATTTTAGCTGAACCATAAAACATAAGAAGGCCCTTCTCATCTTGACTCAGCTCACGTGTGCCCTGGAGATGGGCTCAGGCTCTTGCATGGGTCCATTAGCAGTGTATGTATTTATTCAAATAAGAAGCACACTTTACATGTTCAAACATGAAAAGTAAAAATTTTTTTTCTTACCCTGTGAGCTTCAGTTCACCAGTTCACCTGCCCATAGACAACTGTTACAATCTCTTGGTCTTCTTTCAGAGTTATCATATGTATCTATAAGCAAATACATATTTGTTATTTATGAGTCTATTTACTTAATGATGTATCTTGAAGAGCAATCTACAATTCTCACGTTTCCAAGAATGTATATGAGATTAATTCCTATTACTGGCAATAAAAATCATATGTTCATCTCAATAGATGTAGAAAAACAATTTGACAACATTGAACATTTTTTCACAATAAAAAAAATTCTTAGCAAATTAGGTTTAGAAGGAATGTGTCCCAACACAATAAAGGCCAAACATGACAACCCACAGCTAATATCATATTCATCGGTGAAAACCTAAAAACTTTTCCTCTAATATTAAGAATAAGACATGAGTGCCTAGTCTCACCACTTCTATTCAGCATAGTACTAGTGGTTTTATTTTATTTTTATTTTTTTAATTTTTTTTTTTTTGAGACAGAGCCTCAAGTTGTCACCCTGGATAGCGTGCCATGGCATCACAGCTCACAGCAACCTCCAATCCCTGGGCTCAAGCGAGTCTCTTGCCTCTGCCTCCCAAGTAGCTGGGACTACAGGTGTCTGCTACAACCCCCAGCCATTTTTTGGTTGCAGCCGTCATTGTTGTTTGGCGGGCCCGGGCTGGATTCGAACCCGCCAGCTCAGGTGTATGTGGCTGGCGCCTTAGCCTGTTGAGCCACAGGGGCCGAGCCAGTAGTACTAGTGGTTTTATCCAAAGCAATCAGGCAAGAAAAAGAAGTAAAAAGAATTCCTAACACAAAAGTAATAAGTAAAATTCTTTCTGTTTATAGCTGCTGACATGATCTTATAAATAGAAAACTCTAAAGACTCTGTCAAAAAAATAAAATGATAAAACTAATGGAGGAATTCAGTAAAGTTTCAGGATACAAATACCAATAAAGTTCAGGATACAAATATCTATACGCTAACAAAAGAAATTATCCAAAAAGGAAATTAAGAAAATGATAGTATTTATAACAGCATCAAAAAGAATAAAATAGTTTGGAATAAATTTAACCATGGAAAGATCTGTGCTTCAAAAACTATAAAATATTATTGAAAGAAATTGTAGAAGATATAAATAAATGGAAACATATCCCATATGCATGAATTGTTAGAATTAATACAGAAGAGCCTCTGTAAGCTGATCACTCAAGGGACTGTAACAAACTGGTCAGTTTACAGAGGTGGTCAACATAAGGATCTAGGCTTACTGTACTGATACGCACATGCAGTGCATGTATGCTCTATGGCAATTAGGTTGACCTAATTTAGAGGTGGTAATGTAAAGAGGTGGTCAACTATGGAGGTTCTACTGTATTATTAAAATGTTCATACTACCTGAAGTGATTTACAGATTCAGTGCAGTCTCTGTAGAAATACCAATGGCACTTTTCACAGATAGAGAAAATAATTCTAAAATTAGAATTTTAAAATTCTTTTTAAAAGAAACCACAAAGACAGCAAATAGTCAAAGCAACTTTAAGAAAGAAGAACAGAGCTGGAGGCTTCACACTCCCTGATTTCAAGCTCTACTACAAAGCTATAATAATCAAAACCTATTCAGAGGCTGCCAAAAAAAGTATACACATTTTAAGAAAAGAAAAAACTGCATTAAAATCATAATACTTAACATATACCAGTAACAAAAGATGAATAAATCTTTTTTATTCATGTTTAAGCACCTCTTATAATTAAAGATGTCAAACTTGACTTGAGTATTACAATTTTAATACAGATTTTTTCCTTTCTTAAAAGGTGTATACATTTTTTTAGCACGCTCTGCAGTACTGGCATAAACTCAGACACATAGAACAGAACAGTATAATAGAGAGCCCAGAAAAAACTTGTGTTTGTAGGGTCAAGTAATCTTTGACAAGGATACAAACTGGGAGAAACAAACCTCTTCAATAAATGGCGTGGGGGAAACTGGATATTTATACACTAAAAAAATGAAACTGGACCCTTGTTTTATACCACATAAAAAAAAATTACCTCAAAAGGAGTTAAAAACTTAAGTGTAAGATCTGAAACCCTGGGTCTCTTAGAAGAAAACATACAGAAAAGATTCCTTGACTTTGGTCTTGGCAATAATTTTTTGGATATGACACCAAGAGCACAGGCAGCAAAAGTAAAAATAAACAAGTGAGACTAAAAAACTAAAACCTTCTGCACAACAAGCAATCAACAATATAAAAAGGCAACCTACAGAAGGAGAGAAAATATTTGAGAACCACATATGTGATAGAGGCTTAATATTTAAAATATGTAAGGAACTCATTTAACTCAATAGCCGAAAGACAAATAACCTGATTAAAAAATGGGCATAGAACCTGAATAGACATTTTTTCCAAAGCAGACATATACATGGCCAAGTGTATGAAAAGGTACTCAACCTCGCTAATCAATGGAGAAATGCAAATCAAAACTACAATGAGATATCACCTCATACCTGTTAAAGTGGTTATTATCAAAAAGACAAGAGGGCTCCCCGCCTGTGGCTCAAGCAGCTAAGGTGCCAGCCACATACCCCTGAGCTGGCAGGTTCGAATGCAGCCTGGGCCCACCAAACAATGACAGCTGCAAACAAAAAATGGGCAGGCGTTGTGGCAGGCGTCTGTAGTCCCAGCTACTTGGGAAGCAGAGGCAGGAGACTCTCTTGAGCCCAGGAATTGGAGGTTGCTGTGAGCTGTGATGCTACTGCACTCTATCCAGGGTAACAGCTTGAGGCTCTGTCTCAAAAAAAAAAAACAAAAAAACGAAAAACCCAAGAGATAATGGTTGGAGAAAAAGGGACCCTTGTTCATTGTTGGTGGGAATGTAAATTGGTACAGCCACTATGGGAAACAGTATGGAGCTTCCTCCAAAAATCAAAAAATAGAATCAGCATTTCCATTTCTGAATATATATCCAAAAGAAATGAAATGAGTATCATAAAGAGATATCTTCACTCCCATGTTTATTGCAGCATTATTCACAATAACCAAGATATGGAAACAACCTAAGTTATCTATCAGCAGATGAATGGATAAAGAAAATATGATAACACACATGCACACATTTGCACAAGGGAATATTAATCAGCCATAAAAAGGAAGAAAACACTGCCTTTTGTGACAACATAGCTGAATGTGAATAATATGATATTAAGTGAAATAAGCCATACATAGAAAAATAAATTACAGCTCTCATGTATGGATTCTAAAAAGGAATCAGCGAATCATTCATGGTGATTACCATGGCTAAGGGTTGGGGAATGGAGAGATGTTGGTCAAAGGGTACAAACTTTCATTTATAAGATTAACAAGTTCTAGAAATCTAATGTACAGCATTGATAATGATAGATAGTATAATTAATTTGACTGTGGTCAAACCAAAACCTAATTATATGTATAGCAAATCATCATATTGTACACATTGAATATGTACATTTTTTACTTGTTAACTGAATATTGGAAAACTTTTAAAAATATATAAAACTTCACACATTTGAGGCTCAGCACCTGTAGTATAGTGGTTATGGCACCAGTCACATACACTGAGGCTGGCAGGTTCAAACCTGGCCTAGGTCAGCTAAACAACAAAGACAACTGCAACAAAAATAGTCAGGTGTTATGGGGGGTCCGCCTGTGGCCCCAGCTACTTGGAAAGGTGAGACAAGAGAATCGCTTCAGCCCAGGAGTTTGAGGTTGCTGTGAGCTGTGAAGCCACAGCACTCCACTAAGGGCAAAATAGTGAGACTCCATTTCAAAAACAAAAACAAAAAACACTTCACACATTTGACATTGGATAAACATTGTTAAATTGCCTCATAGAAAGATTATATAAATTTATGGTATAACCTACAAGGCGTGGTTCAATTTTAAAAGTAAGCTATGTTTAAATAATTTGATCTGTTTATTTTCTAAAAATGAAAGTGAAACAGATGCCATAACTGCTTTGGATGTCACAAAGTCTATTGAGGTAGCTCTGCTGAATACTCAACAGAAGTCGACCCAAGCCACCTCCAGCTCCACCACTTAACTGGAGGTGAGACTTTGGGCAAATATCTTAATCTTTCTTTGCCTCAGTTTCTCCTGAGCGTTGACACATCATGGATTCCCATTCCTCCTGGCTTGCAGCAAGTTCAGCTGGTAGAAGGCTTATCTGACAGGAGAACACAGATCTGGGCCAATCATGGAAGGTACCTAAGTCCAGAGGGGCACCAGGGATAATAACTACAGCTAATCTGTGCAATGTCTCCTGTGAGCCAGGCACTGATTCAAGTGATATTCATGTGTTAATCCATTTAATCATCAGGACAACACTGACATGGATACTATTATCCCTTTTACAGATGAGGAAATCAAGGCTCAAATAGATTGCGCAAGAAGTGAGTGACGGGGCTGGGACTGGATTCCAGGGTCTGTCACTCTGAAAGAACCAACGAGACCAAGCATAAAGGCAAGTTGCCTTCTGTCTGGGGGTATCTCCTGTACTCCCTGCTTGGGCAAGGACTCATCTCAGCAAGTGGGTAACTAGGAGGTGGGTGCCCCTGGCAGGATGAAAAAAAAGAGAGTAGACTGACAAAGAGAAGGATTCGGAGGCACTTCCTTTCAGGTTTGCACACACCTGCTCTTTAACCTCCAGACAAGGGACCTGGTCTCATGGTTCCAGTGTAATTCCAATTGTTTGAGGAACAAAACACAACAGAGTTGCTGTATCCTGTTTCATCTGCTGGCCTCTGAGAGATGAAGAGCAGCCAAGGATCTTATTACTTACATGGCTACCCTTACACAGCTACCCTCATAGGGTGCTTTGGACACCCTGTCTTATCCTCACAGGGTCTTAGAGATTAAAGAAAAGGCTAGAACCAGGGCCAATCTACTCCAGGCCTTTTAAAGAATGTTTGTTAACAGGACAAACAATCCATAACACTCATCCCGAGTAACTTAAATCAGGAAAACTTTTAAAATGGGATCAGGAAAGAAATGAAAACCAAATTATTCTATAATTGCTCTTTTTAAATATGACCAGATTAAATATCTTACCAATGATTTGATTGTTGCCATCCCAGTATATCAGAAAACTTCTTTGAAGCAACATTTACTCCTCAAAATAATTTTTTTAAAGATAATATCTAGTTTTCTTTTATTTGTAACCTCAATAGAGTTGCTCAAATATTTGGCTAAAATTATCAGCACCCCCATCCAAGAGGACAGCCCACTGGTGAAAAGATCCCATCACTTCTCCAGAAGCAAGGGGGTACTCCAATTGGGGGAAGTAGAAACCAAAGGGGTTAGAAGACAGGGAACCAGAGGTGGACCCTGTCAGGGAAATACACGGTAGATATTTCACTTATAAAATCTTCCCCATTAATTTACACCATGTGCCTCCAAAAAAAATAATTAATTAATTTTAAAAATTGGCATTTGGTTGTCTGCTATCCTGAAGGTATCAGCTCTAATGCCATTTTTGTAGGAAACAGTAGTCCTTTCCTTATCTTCACCATCCCTAGGCCAATACTCTGGAAAACTCAGAGACCCAGACGAGAGGGTCTTCCCAAAGTCAGTCTCTCTCCTAACACCATTTAAGGGGAGACCAGCTTTTCTACACTGTAAGATCATCCAGCTGAAGACTTGCTGGGGTGTAGAGAAAGAAAGGGAAGTGGCAGAAGATTTGAGACTGGAGTTCCAACCTGAATGAAGTTTCTTAAATAGTTATGGAATCTTCATACTTTGTCAACATGGAATAGGAAAAGGAGATTTTGGATAGTTTAATTGGGGAAGCAATAGAAAAAAACTGCATTCATGTTTTTGCTTTTCTGAGTTCACGCTGCTTCACAGCCCATGCAAGTGTGAGAATTGCAATGACAGATAAGAGTGTCATGAGAGTGGCCTCATCCTAGGAAATGGTGTGAAACCCCAGAGAGATGTGATACCTCTAAGGGGCAGAAAGAAACACCACTGGGCGGAAACTGAGAAGGCAGGATAGTGGAGGATAATAAGGGAGAGATGGCGGCAAGGTAGGCAGGAGACAGTGGTAAAGCACTTTGAAAGACAGATCATAAAGCACTTTGTAAGTCATAGTAGGGTAGCAGGATGTTATTCTCAAAAGAATGGGAAGTTGTGAAAACGTTTTAAAGCTGTAGGGAGGGATAAGCAAGATGCAACATTGGAAAGGAGGCAGAGTGGGAGTAAGAGATGATAATAAACTGACCAGAATGATTGGTAATGAAAACAAAAAGCATTGGAGAGATCTGAGACAGATGTAAGAAATAGAATATATAGTGAATGATTGGGAGGATGGTGGGATAGATGGAGTAGAGGATTAAGGAGAGGATAATATGCAGCTTCTACTTTATTTGATCTTTAATCAATGGTGTGGGTGGACCTTCAGAAACCCATCTGAAAGTAGACTAATTGTTTAACTTAGACTCTTGGAATATTGTCCAGGTCTCTCAAGTCTTTAAAATATCTACCACGCACAATCCTGAGTGGAATACTTAAATCTCAATTAAACAAACCAACTGTAGGGACCAATTAAAGGGCAACAAGTCTAATTCATTATGACAAGGATGTTTTAGCACTAGTTTCTAGCACTAGCTATTATTCTTAGCTCTCTATTATAGACAGGATTACTTTGCAAAGAAACAAAACCCTCTGAAAACTCATTCTCTTAAAAAAAAGAAACCAACCCATTGCTTTATTCTCCTGGATCTGTATGTTGTCTGTGGAAGAACATCTATGCTGGGCTCCAAGAGGCATGATGCTTCAAATATGAGTCTAGCTGAGTTTGGCTGGGTGGCTATATTGTATATGTGCTCATTCTGGGCTGAAGAGGTAATAGGTATTTAAAGAAAGTACATCTCATGAAGTTGCAGAACCTGGAGAACAAGCCCAATCACACAAGTGCTTCTCAAGCCTTCGTTATATGGTGTCATTGATATTATATTAGCTAAAGCAAATCCTACAGCCTAGCCCAAAGTCAAGGGGCAGGGAAGTATCTCTACCAATAAATGCAAAGATAGAGTGGAAGTGAACATTTCAGGATGATAATCTGATTTACCACAAGGATATAATATTATTAATGCTTTCTCCCTCTATGTAACTCTACAGGGTACCTTATTAGAGATTGTGCAACTAGATGGGAGAATGAATGTACTATCTCCAAGATTGCTGTGAGATGATGCAATATTCAAATTCAAATAGAGTGTGGAAACAATTCCAATTCCACTGAATATCCCCATCATTGTATAAGTTAGAGGTTGCAAGGCTATCCTACAGGGACTCATTATTTCACTCTAGACACTATGTCGAAAGTTTCCATAGCCACTACCAGGTGAGCAGTGGTGGTGCTTTATGATAATATGGACCAAACTATAAGCATAATATGGACAAAATGGTTAATCACAGAGACCAGACACAAAACACATAATTCAGACGTTCATGAATTTTATATCAGAGTATAACTTCTAATTCAAATAATAGCCTCTTGTTATGTAGAAATGATTGTGTATTTAGCATCAACTGTTATTAATCACCATTTAATATAACTCTGGTCTTAACTTCTAGACTTGAGAAGCCTTTGCAGATATACACAGCACTCTCTGTGTTTGGACCCAACAGAGCAGCTTCAGATAAGTTTTCTCATAACAGCCTTTGCCAGTGACTTGTATTTGCAATTTCCTTCTGTCTTCAGTGCTAATAACCCTGTTCCCTTCCTCTAGTGCCTTCATGAAAGGCACTTTCTGATATGTGACTGAAAAATGCCAATCTCACAGACACCCTCACGTATTTTTTTAAGGATGTAAGTATGTGGCTGACCTTTTAAAGGAGGTGAAATTTCAAATCAAAATCTACTTTTCTGGCTTTTCTTAGAAGGTCAGAAGATCTGGTTGCTCTGGGCCTGCATTTGTGGGCCGTGATAACCAGTAGGCCCTGGCCATGCTGCCCTCTGCAAGCTGGGCAAGAATCCTCCAGTTCAGTCCCTGGAGGTGCTTCAGTTGCTGTCCTGCCTTCCATCTTTGCATAAATGACAACCTCTCTCTCCCCTGCAAAATTGTCCTTGTGCACAGCTTCCTGTCATGAGAAGAGAAATTGATCTGTCTCTCCCTACCATCTCTGCTGCAGCTCATCCATATATCCTCATAGGCGAGAAGACCGCTCTCTGTATCAGCATAAAGGCCAGTGGCGGCTGCTTTTCAAGCAGAAAAAATATCTCCCTGGCCATCATCCAACCACCTTACCACCCACCTTTCTTGGGTGGCCTCTAAATCTCAGTTGGTTTCAAATTATTTTGCAGAGAACACTCAGGTCTCTAAAGATCATTCTCCTCCCTTGTGTCTCCAATTTACTTTAAATGATTTCTTCAAGTGGCGTGTTTTCTTTAGAAGCCATTTGGAAAACCACAATTTTTAGGCAAAATTATACAATGATTGTTTTCACACCCTCTTCACAAGTTTTTTTTTTTTTTTTCCTCCTGAAAATGGCTAAAGAGTCTCCTCCTGAATATGGAAGAGCCTACGATCCCCCTCTGGTGACCCTTCATGGTTTCTTCAAGGTATAAAAACTTTTAAGTCTTTTAAAAATTAATTTCCCGAAATATTTCAACTCTCTACCCGAGGATTTCAAGGTGGATTCAAGAACAATGATAAATATAAGGGCGGTACATTTTGACTGCTAACTAAATTCTCTCTTAATCACAAGGTGAATGACCAAATCAGTATAATTTCAAGGGAGAATAAAACTGATAGCAAAAGGTTAGCAACCTGCCTTGCTTAGAAACGGAGGCCATTATTTTTTTCTGCACTGCCTGTGAAAGAATGTACATATGTCTGTGGTCTCAGCTTGTTGACTGCTGCATTACTCAAGACAGCCCCCTATGAGCAAACCAAAGGCAATTCCAGAAACCCACGGAATCACACTGACATGGAAACCCCCAGACTATTCCTAGGTAGGGGCACAAGTTAAGCAGAATAAACTTAATCTAGCTGTTTAGACACATCCCATGCTCCTAAAGAATCTATTTCTGGCTCTGGGCTTCATTATAAATGTCAGGACACAGTATAGTTATGGTTTAAAAGGCACTTTCATTATAAATCCTTCCTAGACACTTGCAGCTTTCGGAATAAATTACCCTTTGGGAATGAAATTTCTCCTCAGCATAAAGGTAAATTGGTACAGAAAACGTGACAAAATCCAGTTTGTCTTTTCTTTTTGGCAGGCGGCAATACCAGTGTAAAGGAAATAGATGATGCCTTACATTAGACTCTCAGGGGCATTCATTGCCAAAGCCAAGGTGGGACCATCTGTTTGGGTGGTCTCTGTGTTTTCAGTCTCATTGTTTGATTTGGGTAGTAGTAGTGAAGAGGAATGAGGGCTCTGAGAGAGAGGGGAGAAAGAAATGTCTATCTTTGCTACTCTGGTATGTACATAGTCACTGTCCTTCTCCTCTCAAGGGGGATAGAGGCTGGGAAGGTGCTGTGTTTGGATGTTTGACCTTCCAAATTTCATGCTGAGATTTGATTCTCAATGTTGGAGGTGGAGCCTAATGAGAGAAATTTGGGTCATGGGCGCAGACCCCTCATAAATAGATCAATCTGGATGTGGGCGGCAGTGAGTGAGCCTAGCTCTGTTAGTCCCCGAGAGAGCTGGTTGTTAAAATAAACCTGGCACCTACCTTCCCTGTCTTTCTGCCTACCTTACCATGTGACCTTTGTACACTCCAGCTCCCCTTCCCAACTATGAGTGGAAGCAGCCTAAGCCCCTCACCAGAAGCAGATCCTGGTGCCATAGTTCCCATACAGTCTGCAGAACTGTGAGCCAAACAAACCTCTTTTCTTTATAAATTGCCCAGCCTCAGATGTTCCTTTATAGCAACACAGACTAAGACAGTAGCTAAAGTCAAAGGTCATTTTCTATAGGACCTAAGTGAAAGGAGGGATATCCTCTACTTTTATAGGGGGCAAGGGATGCTAAGAGCAAAAGGGTTAGCTGAAAGAAAGTATGCAGGAAGAAACACTGAGTTCAAATGCCAATTTCAGGGCAGCAGAGAAAGGACAGAGGTCAGGAGTCTGGAGGCAAGAATTGAGTTTTACTGGAATGAAACTGGACCAAGACCTAGACCAGGGGAAGATTGGGTGGGTGGGAGATGCTCCCCTGGGCTTTCCCCTCAGCTTGACAGTAGGTATAAAGTTAGATGATGCTTTCCAAAAGGGCCACCAGCAGTGAGAAGAATGTAAAAAACTAAGGCAATGATTTCCATGATCAAGTTCTATGACCTCACCATGTTAGATGGAAATGCAAATGGCTGGACATCAATGTTATTGATGTGACTCAAACATCTTACTGGTCCCAAGAGTAAAAACTTGGAATGAATATTTGAAGATAGGAGACTATCTGTGTAATTGACAAGTTGTTCACCTGCTTTATAGCTTTTAGTTTTGGATGGCAATTTCTGAATTCTCAACAAGATGCAAACAATTAGTAATTCTGATGGCCCCACACAAATCATGTTAAGTGCCTTCATTAAGAAAGAGTTTGAATGCTTGAGAAATCCTGGCCTGTATCTTACCCCTCCCTACTAAGTGAGTATAGAGAGGAGGGTTGCAATAGCTCTCCCTTGACGTTATCCCCAGCTTCTGGGTCTGAGGTGCCTCCTTACTGTAAAGAGAAAGATTCCTGCTTGCACCCTGGAGGCTCTAATATCTTCTATATTCTGTCTCCTGCCTTCCCTTCATGTGTGGGTAAATGATAAATGCTTTGACACATTTGAATAGACCTGTGTTAGAAATAAATCTCCAGGTCTTTTTAAAAACCACCCACTGAACAAGTAAAAGTTGTCTTCCCCACCCTGATAAAGATTTCCAACTTTTTAAATAAGGTATCAAGGTAGAAAATGGGATATACATTGAGCCGCTACACTAGCAATGAACGTCCAAGGATTTTTTTCCTGTCATGGTTATAGCACAAATAAACCCTTCAGATCCCCAAGCATTCTGTAAAAGTTGACTTATTGGATCTTTGCAGGATATGGAGAAGGCAGCCCCCATTAAGGTTCTGCCTCTCCAGGGTCTAAGCTACAGTTAGAAGAAAATTCCACAGCTGAACTGAACTCAAATAGTGATAACTGAGTAGCTTGCCAAAGAAGCAAAGAAAAAGATTAGTTTGACAAATACACCCATCATTACACTAGAAGTCCTCTTTAAAATAGGGATTATTTGAGCCATATTCACTGAGAAAAGGAGAGTGAGACTGATAAGAACATTTAAATTCTGCTTACATTCAAATTCTGTCTAGAACAATCTGGGAGTAGAAAATAACTTATGGTTCTTTTCTCAAAGTAAGATATATATTACCTTCTGCTTCAGCACTGAGTTTCTGAATATTTCTATAGCCATAATGATATCCCTGCATCCTGGGAAGATACAGACATTACTCGTGTGGATACTCACAAATTTTTGCAGCTGACGGTCAACATTCAGACAGGGTAAAGTTCATCCAAGGTTTGAGGACTTCTCATCACCCCATGGCAACTCTGATTCACTTAGCACACCAAGAAGTTACTATTAATATTTTTCTGACTCCTCTACCACAGAACAGCCTTGCCTATCATTCTGATTTTCCCACACACCAGGTTCATTGACCTATAAACCTGACTCATGCTCTTGGAAAACTTACACATTTTGCCAACACTGTCACAGATATGGGATAAATCCACCCTAATTGGGAGAACTAAAAAATACTCCTCAGCTCAATTCTCTATTCTCAAGTCTTCCCTGCCCCAACTCTTGTCTTCATGAATGTTTTCCTCTTCTGCTAACTGTTGCTTCATCTTGTCTTGTTTTTCTGTTGTAAAGTAAAGTTTAGTATGAGCCAACCCAACTAGGCTTAGTGTTGCCAAATGACAGAGCACATACTGTCTAAGGAAGGAACACTTGAGGGTCTTGTGTCCACTCAGACTATAGGCCCAGGACTTGGGCAGTTGGAAGGAATGATCTGGCCACAGGCTTTCTCTATCTTGCTCCATGCAAGAAGGGTTCAGATGTCTTTACTGGGTTTTCTTGGTTCCTGATTATCACTCTAGTTACCCTGCTGGAATGGCTGTGACACTCTGGTTCTAAGAGACTAATGGAGACCCCAGGGAAAAAAGAACCCTCTGGGTATACATGCAAATCAGTATTATTCTTTACCTTACCTTTAAGAAGATAGGCACAAAGGAAGGAAAGAAAGAAAGAAAGAAGAAAGAAAGAAAGAAAGAAAGAAAGAAAGAAAGAAAGAAAGAAAGAAAGAAAGGCCATAGATCTTCTATCTTAATTGCATTTAATAAAATTTTACTGAGCCTTTGTTTGTCAGAATCTATTTATCATTAGTACTTGGGTACAAGCAGTGGGTGGGAAGTGGATAGGCAGAAGTTTGGAATTTGAACATGAGTAAATCAGGATGGCTGCCTTTATGGAGTTTACAGTGGGCTACAAATAACCACATAAACAGCTAAATGCAACATAAGCCAGATTATTGTTATTAAAATAAAGTTTATCATGGATCACAGAGGTGGGAGAAATCCACCCTAATTGGGAGGACTAAAGAATATTCTTTCTGAAAGGAGACAACATTTTAACTAGATATTGAAAAATAAAGGAAATATAATAGGTAGAGATGGAAGTTAAATGAATCAGATGAATAACATATAGGGCCATCAAAGATAAAGGTCCCATGAACATTCACAAGATATTCTTATGTATGAAATCTTGGGCTGGGAAAGGAAAAGAAGTATCAAGCAACAAGGGTAGAGCAACAAAGCAGAGAATATTGATGAGAAACAGGACCCTTTGGCCCAAAACCCAGCCTATCTGTCCTCACACAAATGCCTGCATGCCTGTAGCTCCTTGCTTTGTTTGAGGCTAAAATCTTGGCCTCAAGATTTTAAAAACTGGAAACTGTTCCCAGTTTATGCATATCTGCCTGATCTATTATTGATCTACCTATCAGCTCATCCCCTGACTTATCTAAGAACAAGATCCACCACTCTTTCACAACTTTTCCTCCTTTAGAAATTTATATCTTAAAGTAATTAAAAATAATGGGAAAATTGGTTTATTTTGCTATAATTTATTTCACTTAATGAACTCTTTATTTCTTGGTGTAGATCCAAGTTTTTGTCTGGTATCATTTTCCTTCTGCCTTAAGGGCTTCCTTTAACATTTCTTACAGAGTAGGTAGGTTTCTGGTAGTGAATTGCTTGATAAGTCTTACCCTTCCTGTATTTTTCAAAAATATTTTTCACTGGGTATAGAACTATGATGTCATTCCATTGTCTCTGGCTTTCATGGTTTCTGTTGAAAATCTGCTGTTACTACTTATCTTTGTTCTTCCATAGGTAATATGTCTATTTTTTCTATCTCCTCTCAAGATATTTTTCTTTGTATTTTATTTTCAATAAGTTAAGTGTGATATGCCTAATTATGGGGTTGTTTTCTAAACTTCATAGATCTGTTGCCTGTCATTAATATTGGAAAACTCTTAGTCATTATTTTCAATACTTTTAATCTTGAACATTGAGGATAGCCTTGGTTTTCCTCATTGTTTATTACATTAGGCTATCTCTGGCTCCAGATTCCCTAGGTAATTTGGTACCTAGCCCACTTTCACAACTTGGCAAATATGGCCTGAATTGACCTGAACTCTCAAAAAGGAAGTAGATACATGCTAAGTAGCAGGAGCTTAATTTTTCTGGCAGTTGGGATCTATGTAAGAGTTTTACTTAGGGGAGAAACACAACTGTATTTGAGATGGCATAACTCCATACAGAAAAAAGAAAGAGCTAAAATTGGTAGAGACTAAGGACAGGTGCAATGGTCTAGATAAAAGGATAATCACAAAATAAATTGGCAATAGGTACCTCTGGAAAAGGCTTTTCAGGGGTATACTCCTAGCAGAATCTCCCATATTCATTAGTAATAAACACTTTTATATAACATTAATAGGAAAACTGAGAGATGTTCTATGATTAAGGGAAATTCTATGCTTAATAAAGTTAAATTGGCTTCTAAATTTCAGAATTTCTCAAAGCCTTTAATATGCTAATAAAATTTGAGAATTTTTAAAAGGGGGCTATAATAGGTATTGTTTCCAAAACTTGTTGACTACAAAATACAGTTCTAATAATTCCTCCAGTAATACCTCCTGTGTTTCATAGCTCATCACTTTGGGAAATACAGGTCAATAAAACTTCAAGAATTTGAATATAGTATTAAAGGCTTTAAAAAGAGATGAGGGAGAGAAAGGAAGGTGTTGACCATAACTCTGAGGCATTTGTCCTGAATAATTAACTGGATGGTGATGTCAAAACTTGAGAGGACTAGCAGGTTTGGTAGAAGAAGGAGAAATTCACTTTCAGGCATGAAAATATAGATGCTGAGAAGGAGAATAGTTCTTTGATGTTTCCTACAAATATGATTCATCTCTGCACAGGAAATTTCCAACTTACTTAATAAAAAATAAGCCTTCCATCATCTAAGGCCATTAACCAGACCAAACGCTATCCACAAAAGAAAATTTGGATTCCAAAAAGTTGGGTTTTTTCTCCAAAAATTCCTTTCCTCTTGGACTTCTCCATATTACTACAACCCAGGATGACCTTGAAGTAAGCCCCTGCTAATAATTGTAAGTAAACTCCTGATACACATGAGGAATCATGACTTTCCCATTTATACTCAATAGCATGGCTGATGTAGAGCTGGAATTTTAATAAAGGCTTTGGTTGAACAAAATGAAAGTAGTCACAAGAAACCAATAACCTACACACTATTATTTCCTCATCTTCCATTTTGGGGCCTGACCAGTTTTCCCTCCTTCTGTCTCCTGTTAAGGCCACCACTTATCTCTCTCACTCAAGAGCAACCTGAAACATAAGTCCAACTCCAAGTAGACATAAAATCTAAAATCATGTCTAAAATCAAGAACATGCTGGTCAACATGCAGTGAGCACTCAACACAAAGTAGGCACCCAATGAATACTGTTGAATTAAACCAAATTTTGTTTAGAGAGAAGCCAAATTCCTCCTTCTGCTCCCAGAGGCTTTTCTTCTCCCATTTTGGTGTTCTGAACAAGGACCAGATTTATTTGCATGTGACTGTCAGGAGGAACGGCCACTGCCGCTACTCAGGAGAAAATATAATCCTTTCTTTATGAGCCTTAACATGACAACCACATCAGGATATAAAAAATAATACACAAAATACAAAGCAAAATGTCCTCAACCTTTCCTGAATATATCCAGTGATCCTGTGTAGGGACAGGGTAGTTCTACGGCATGATAGATCCAACTTCTACTGCAAGGGAATGAATTCAATCTTGAAGAGCATCTAGTTGTAAGCAAATGAACTGTGGTGAGGTGGGGAGGGATGGCTTGAGTGCTGCTGGCTCTCTCCAGATATTTGAGATCAAGTGACAGGGCCCAGGGTCATGACTTGAACTTGTCAGTTACCTTCTTCATGGATATGTCCAATCAAGTTTGGCACATGTTAAAAAAGGGTGCAGACAGCTTGTGAACTCCCTGTTTAGAATGTGGTTTAGAAGAATGAGGCATCAAATATTGAGTCCTTATGTGGCTCTGTGTAAATCTAAAATCCTGGATGAGTAACTTCTTGGAAGCTTTTGGAGGTAGCACCCTAAGTTATCTAGGCTTCTTTTGAATATTTCTTGGCCCTAGAGGTTGCTATCTGGCAGTCTATGGTTAAATCATGCCAGAGAGCTCTTATGTGGTTGAAAAATGTTTGGTTTTATTTAAATTAATTACCAAACTTTAACAATGCATAGAATTCACACAAAAATTCAGATTTCCAACTTCTGAAAAATCGGAAAATGTGGCAACACTGAGCCTACAATACATTATCAGCCAGACATAAGTAATGGATGTGTCTTCCTCAAACTGTCATAAGCCCTCCAGGCCCTTTCATTCATGTAACTCCCCTGGCTGGTCTCCATAAATGTCTGAGTGTTTTACCCCTGGTTCAGCTAAAGGCTGGCAAGGTGACAGTCATTGATGCGAAAATGGGCTATACATGTGAAATTCACCCATAGCTTTAGCCATTATGAGGAATTCTATGAAGAAATGACTATTTCTAAGAACTGCTCTCCTAGTGTTTTAGCAAAGCATGCCAGAGATGCTCATGGCTCTCTTTATCCAAAGAAAGCTGTGTGTGAGCTATATGTTTCATTTTGTTTACTTCTCATTACCTTTTAGGTAAATTCTACATAAGGCAAACATCATTTTCCTGTGATTCCCTTTGAGATAGAACCTATGTTCCAAGGCATTTGGCTGACAGTAGTTGGCTCTAGACTGGTCCCCAGTGAATTTAGGAACATGGTTCATGTCTCATTTTTTAACCTCACCAGCAGTATGAAGGTGAGGTGGGGGAAATGAAGCCAAGCAGAACTACTGGGACATTTAGGCTGGAGCTCTGCAGCATACAGGGTCTGGCACCCTTTTCCTGTATGCTTCATGAGGCAAGATCTGGAGTGCTGTAGGGAGGAACATGAGCTGATCAGAAGTGGTGAGAGGCACAGATGGGGCAAGAAGCAGTAGGAACCTGTAGGAGAGAAGTGCAGAACCAGTCAGGGAGGGACTCTTGGGGGACACACTTTGCAGTAAGATTTCTTTATCACAGAAGATGCAAACTCTGGCCAGCCCAGAATGAACTTGGCCTACATATGTGTGGTGGTTGATCTACACAGTGTTTATTTTCAATTTGAGTTCACATGGACATTGTACAATTTTTTAAAAATCTTAATTTCTAGTTTTCTTTGGGAAAAAAAGGAAGATCTTGTGATACCAGTTAGGCATTTCCACAGGGCAAAAGACCACAGCGGCCCAACAAAAGCTATACCCTTGCAAGTTGGGCTGACATCACTCACTGTGTCCAGCACATGTGAGCATGTTCACACCACTCCGTCAGTGGCTGGCATCACCACCTGCCTGCTCCAGGTAAGCATTGGGTGGAGATCTCTGATTTATAGTATGGAAAAGATGAAATTCAATTGACCTGCGTCTGATACTTGCTGAGTCAATTACTATTTGTGGCCTTTAGTAAAGCATCTCACCAAACCTGTGCCTGTTTTCTCATCTGCAAAATGGGGAGCTTTTATAGAAAATTCCTAAGGCCCTTCCCAAGTCTAACAATTATGATTTACAAACTTGCATGTAACCAGGAAGACAAATATTATCTATATTAAATTTTAAAATACTTTAAAATTTTTACTTAAATTTAATTATTTTAAAATATTGTCTAATATTTAATATTAAAAATATAATCAATATTCTAAAAATGTTATTATTTTTAAAATATACTGAAAATATTACTTAAATATAATTTAAACTAGTTTGGCCTGAATCTGCCTTCTTATGTGGGGGAGGATGTGGGCATAATAATTGCATCAGAGGGTAGTGAAACCCTTCCCAGAGACTGAAGGGGAAGGAAGGTATAGGCCCAAAGAAACCTGGGTCTACTGGCCATATTAAAGGAGGCTCATAGCCCAGCTTGGGTGTGGGGGTTGGAGAGAGATGAGTTTTAATGAATTAAAAAACTGGGAGAAATTGAATTTGCAGAAGAACTGAATATTTCAATAAAAGGAGTGCCCTACATCCAAGTCTCTGCTTTTTATGTATTGGGAGCACATCCTCTCCAGCTGCCTACCCTGTAGGAGAGGCTTTATGTGAGAAGGGGGTTTTGTGGGAAATCGAGGGAGGAGTTGAGATCAGTTGAGTATCTGGGTCCTTGCAGTATGATAGGATAGCTACCCTCAGGCCACAACAGAACTCAGGAAGGAAGAGGAACCCATCTTTCCCCACCTACTCCTATCCCTACAAAGTCTGATAGACCACAGCGCTCCCTCTACAGATGGATGGGACTGGAGCCTATTCCTTTCAATATCAAAGGGCGAGGCATCCCCACTCAAGTCTGGGAGGCTGGGCAAGCTGTCTGCTCCTTTCACAGACTTCTGTCTCTAACACAGAACTTCCAGGGCACCGTTATGAGTAACTTTTCTTCTGGAAAGCAGGTGGATTTGCTTGTGGGTTCATTGCCAACCTTCCTTGTCAGGTGTGCTTTGGAGCTGACAGGAGGCCAGAAGCATCCCTTGGGTCACCTGCCTGAAAGCCTGTAAGGAGCTGCTAAGGGGCAGAGCTCAAGTCGTGTGTCTGGGATCACTGTGCAGAGAAGTCCTGTCCATTTCACTTCCTCTTTAAAACTCCAGCCCTCACTCAGAAACACTGACTGACAGACCTTTCGTGTTTTAAGTATTTCTTTTTCTAAAAAAAGATTAGTCAAAAAATAAAAATAGGCACAGCACCTGTAGCTCAAGCAGCTAAGGCGCCAGCCACATACACCAGAGCTGGCGGGTTCAAATCCAGCCCAGGCCTGCCAAACAACAATGACAACTACAACCAAAATAATAGCCAAGCATTATGACTATCGCCTGTAGTCCCAACTATTTGGGAGGCTAAGGCAAAAGAATCACATAAGCCCAGGAGTTGGAGGTTGCTATGAGCTGTGACGCCACAGCACTCTACCCAGGGTGACAGCTTGAGGCTTTACCTCAAAGAAATAAATAAAAATATTGTTCAAAAGGAAGAGGTTAGTTATGGGTTGTGTGTGTTTTCTTTGTTGCTACAGCCTCATTTTCACATACTGACTCCTGCCATTCTTAAGTCATAATCCCCAGTGGCAGGAATGATGTCATTTCCAAACAAATTGTAACTGTACTCAGAAGTGCAAGCGTACCAGGGCTGTGAGGTACAGGAGGGAGTGCTGTGTAGTAGATTGGTGCTGGGACTCACTGCTTCTGCAGGAGTCATAATTGCCTTTCTGGGGCTTTCTTCAGCCTTCCTCCACTCCTATCCAGGCTATTTCCCAGCTCTGTCTTCTAGGTCATATCCTAAAGCATTTTGGCACAGCTGTCTATTTCTGGGTCACCCTCAAAAAGAAAGAATAGTCCTGGCTAAACTCATTCATTCATTTGAATATCTCTTGTACTCTCTAGCTGCTGTGGAAAAGCAGTGAAAACAGGAAACATAATCCCTTTTCATATTGAGCTTACAATCTTGAAGGCACTAAATGGCTAATTAGACAATTTATTATTTATTACAGCTATTATTAGTGATGTAAAGAGATACTGGGATATGAGAAGGCATATAAAAGATGGCCTGGCCTGATTTCATATGTCAGAAAAGGCTACTCTAAGAAATCACTGTACGTCATTTAGTCTCAGATGTCACCATATATAACCCACACAATTACTGTATGTACCACTAAGAGAGAAAAACATGCTTCCAATTAAATATTACATGAGGATGTTTTAACACTTAGACTACTTGTCTTACTTTTAATTTGACATAAATTTTTATTAAATATCATCTCATGCATTACTAAGAAAGGATACACATGCATAATTGGTTCTTAAGAAATGCCTACGATTTCTTTACATTCAGAGCTCATTTGTTCCAACTCACTTTGAAGACAGAGTTATTGATGTCTCTGCTTTTCTCACAATATCATTCTCTGTGCCATTAAAGGGACTGATGATACTTATTAAAAGAATCCATGAAAGAAGTTAAAGCTATGGGTACAGTGCTCTTAAGCCAAATTTGCAATTATATAGAGCTAACCTGGTTTTGACACCTTGCTTGGGGAACATTGCTAAACAAATCTGATCTACAGCTTTCCCACAATCATTTGCCGCCTAGTGGGTAAACGAGTACTCTACAGTTGCTCCAGGACTTGCTGGCAAGCCCCAACCCCATCCTGCAAGTTATGACGCTAGTGCTGTTGAGGTGCACAGACACAGATGAACAAGCGTGTCCCCACAGCTGCCAGCCAACTGCCCATGCCAACCTAGATGCCCCAACATCAGAGATGTTAAAATGTCGAAAAAGTGCTTTAAAGACAAAGAAACACAATAGTATCTAAGATAAGATCTTACGAACATGAAAGAGGTAATTGGTGGGAATACAACTATGGTGCATTTTATGAGGGTACATGTTAAATTTACTAAGTGTAGAGTATAAATGTCTTAACACAATAACTAAGAAAATGCGGTGAAGCCTATGTTAACCAGTTTGATGAAAATATTTCAAGTGGTGTATAAAATAATCAAAAAAAGAGAAAACAACAACAAAAAAGATCTTAACGAATAAGCAGTTAAGCAAAGAAAGGAGTGAGAAAGGGAGATTGGGAGGTACTCAAAATAGTGTCCAAGCGATTGGGAGGTACTCAAAATAGTGTCCAAGCATGAGAAACCATGTGCCTACCAAGAAATTAAAAATGCCATGTGCCCAAGTGGCCATTAACCCACAAATGGATTAATAAATTGTGGTACATGTACACCATGGAATATTACGCAGCCTTAAAGAAAGATGGAGACTTTACCTCTTTCATGTTTACATGGATGGAGCTGGAACATATTCTTCTTAGCAAAGTATCTCAAGAATGGAAGAAGTATCCAATGTACTCAGCCCTACTATGAAACTAATTTATAGCTTTCATGTGAAAGCT
>CAUYON010069312.1:0-31517 GCA_963573935.1 Arctocebus calabarensis
AAGAAAGAAAGAAAGAAAGAAAGAAAGAAAGAAAGAAAGAAAGAAAGGAAGGAAGGAAGGTAGGTCACTGAGGGCCAGATCAGATGAGTAGGGTGGGTGTTCCAATACAGTTATTTGTTTATTGGCTAAAACCTCCCTACAGATAGTGCTGTGTGAGCTGGTGCAGTGTCGTGATGCAGGAGCCACAAGTTGGTGCCCAAGATTTTCAGTTAAGATTTTCCTGTTTCTCTGTCAATGTTTACTTGACCTGCTATGCTTCTCACAGTCAGCCAATGATTTTGACACAAAATTTGACAAATGTTTAGAATGTTTCAGTTAGTTTTGCTCGTTATTGGTCACCTTGACCTGTCCTCATCAGTGGCACTTTCTCTCTCCTCAGAAAAACATTTCATCCCTTTGTTCACTGCTATTTTCTTCATGGCATCATACCCATAAACTTGGACTAACATGTCCCTGATTCCACTTCCAAACTCTTGCCAAGTTTAAAAAGAAATTTAATTTTGCTTATTGCTCTAATTCAAGCTCCAACATTCTCATGATGGCACAAAAAATACACAACAATAATGAACTCCACTCAGCAAGACACGGCCACACAATGACACAAACACAGCTATAAGACGCTGACACACCAAGGTCATGAAACCTCACTGAATTGTCTGTGCTGTGCTGCCAACGTAAGCAAATGGTGGCACGTTCTCAAATTTCACTGTCAGATCTCATATGCTAATAGATGCAAATAAGAATTAAGTTCCTACAGTATATTTCTTGTCACAAAAACATCAACAACTTCCAAATAAAGGAATAAAATGCTTCTAAAATGTATGTAAACATTTTAATGTAAGTTACATACCTACATTAAAATGTAAATTACACACACATTTAAGAAAGACTCGACTAACTTGTGTCTGTAAGCTTCCCTCTCAATCAGTCCACCCTCATTCAGTGGGTTTCTGGAACTATCCATGTTGGTAGGGATGGAGGTTATGTGCAGGTTCCTCTCACTGCAGTTGACTTGGCTTGTTACGAGCCAGGTGCCAAGTCTTCAGTCTACTGACCCTGACCCCTCCCCAATGTGAGGGAAGCTCTGATTGGACCAGGAACCCGTCTTGTGTTAGACTGATTACGAGGGGTCTAATTGGACCAGGAACCCATCTTGTGTTAGGCTGATTACACCTGGTCTGATTGGACCAGAAACCTGTCTCATGTTAGACTGATTACACCAGGTCTGATTGGACCAGGAACCCATCTTGTGTTAGGCTGATTACAAGGGGTCTAATAGGACCAGAAACCCATCTTGTGTCAGGCTGATTACACCTAGTCTGATTGGACCAGAAACCTGTCTCATGTTAGACTGATTACACCAGGTCTGATTGGACCAGGAACCCATCTTGTGTTAGGCTGATTACAAGGGGTCTAATAGGACCAGGAACCCATCTTGTGTTAGGCTGATTACACCTAGTCTGATTGGACCAGAAACATGTCTCATGTTAGACTGATTACACCAGGTCTGATTGGACCTGGAACCCATCTTGTATTAGGCTGATTACACCAGGTCTGATTGGACCAGAAACTTGTCTCGTGTTAGACTGATTACACCGGGTCTGATTGGACCAGAAACCTGTCTCCTGTTAGACTGATTACACTGGGTCTGATTGGACCAGGAACCCATGTCGTGTTAGACTGATTACACCAGGTCTGATTGGACCAGGAACCCGTCTCGTGTGAGACTGATTACACTGGGTCTGATTGGACCAGGAACCCATCTCGTGTGAGACTGATTACACCGGGTCTGATTGGACCTGGAACCCATGTTGTGTTAGACTGATTACACCAGGTCTGATTGGACCAGGAACCCGTCTCGTGTTAGACTGATTACACCGGGTCTGATTGGACCTGGAACCCATGTCGTGTTAGACTGATTACACCAGGTCTAATTGGACCAGAAACCTGTCTCGTGTTAGACTGATTACACCGGGTCCTGCTCCTCCCTGAAGCAGACTTATCCTGGATTTCAGTACGTCTTCCTTGTCTCACAATCCCCTCAGGAAACACCCACCATAGGCTTCCTGAATGGCTTTTTTATCCTTGTGGAACATCACACAACATTGCTTTTGGCCAAGAAAATCTTTTAAACTATAAAAGAAATAAGTCAAAGGGATAAGAACTCACTGGCCACGTGTGCTTTCTTCTCGCCCAGATGTGGAGACATTGCCTGTACAGACTCGCTCAGTAAAAAACATGGGTCAAGCTTAAAACACCTGCAGGACTCGGTAAATGCTCCTAAGAAAAATCAGTTAATGGCAAGAATGAATTCTATCACTAAGGGGAAAATTAGGTTGGCCCACTTACTACTATAACCAATGATTCGATTCATTCACAAAATTTTTGCTACCAATGTCCATGACTTTTTGTTCTGCCAACTTCAGAGTTTCACATAGACAAGGAATAAAAGCTGTCTTTCATTTAGCAATAATCCCACTCCACTGTCAGTGGGAACCACCATCTGTCCAGTTGGTTCTCCTGAGGATGTTGCCTAAAACAAAGAAGTGGTATCTAATCCCAGTTCTCTGTGAGAAATAGAACAGAAATCCTCCAGAGGAACAGAAGGACAGGAGCTAGAATCCGACTGATCTAGCGGATCCAGAGGTGAGTGCTAGTGGAGGAGGCTTACGATCCGGACAGATTAGACAGCTCACATTCCTCAGACCCGACCGAGGCTGCAGGGAAGACCCGACAGTGGAGAGGCTTACTGGAGGAAATGCCAACCAGGGCTTACGCTGCTGCAGAACCAAGAACTACAGCATCTGTTCAACTTTCCTTCCTTGTCACATTACGCACACAGTCGTACATGCCTTCCCATTTCCTCAGGATAGCTAACTTTACTGTTTCTTACATTTCAAAACTTGGGATGAGTACCTAATTGATATTCTAAATAAATTTTAGCTTCCTTCTTTTGGGAGTTTTACACATTAAGCAATTTTTTGAAAGTGTATATACATGATATACACATGTTATCTTTTGCATTTAATGCAAAATGATTAAGGATACGCTTGAATACATTTTTAATGAGTGGATAAATGAAGAGAAAAATAGATGTATGTTTAATAATTGCAAAAAAAGAATGTATCTGTTTTTTTCTTTTGAAGGGAAAGTCTACTATTCTATTTGGAACTTGTATCAGAACGCTGGAGCATCTCAGCCCATTCTCTGTGTCTTTTTATCTCCAGTTTGTTTCTTCCACGGTGTTATCTGAGTTTCATTGCAAAGAGTTTTCTTCAGGTCCACCTTCCAGTTCACTAATTCACTTTTCACCTGTGTCAAACACCCTATTGAAAATGCTGAGTTTTTATTTCAATGTTTACATTTTCAATTTTTGGACATTCTATTTGGTCCTTTAGATATTACATTTCTTTTTTAATCTTTTTAATATACCTTCTTAACAACTAGTAGATAAATGTTAACATCTGAATTTCTTAGAATTATGATCTTGATATTTGTTTAGATTTGTTTAAAGTCTTTGCTGATTGTAACTCAGGGTGAATTAATCCCTTGACTATTTTGTGATTTTAGATTACGAGCTCATCTTTAGAGTCTGTTTCTGCGAGAACATTCTTTGTCCTGGGCAGTGTGTTTGCTTTCCCAGGTGCCTGGGGCTTTCATGGACCTGTGACCACTTCCCATTTTGATTTTCAGTGTGAAGGTTCTCGAATCATGCAATGTAGTACATATTGGAGCCACAAACCCAGGAGCTGACAAACTCCAGGACAGGGTTTATCTCCCGGCAAAGAGGAGAAGCAGTTGGACACTTCTCCTTGTCTCCCAGAGTGGGTGAGCACTTACTCTCCAGCCTCTCTCACTGGGGGCTGCCCTTCAAGAGTCCTGGCTTCATACGCATGTCTCAGATTCCTGCTTCTTACAGGTCCCTCACCTTGTCACCTTGTCGTCTGTCCCTCCATGGTTATAATCTAAATCCCCAGCTCAGCCTGATTATGCGGACACATTCCCCCTGGGGGCAGCTGCAGCTCTGACCTCCTCCATGTGCGCAGGGCTCCCGGTGCGCTCAGGCCTCCCCAGGTGCGCGCTGGGCTCCCCACCGCACCGCAGGTGCCACCGAGGACCCTGCACCCTCTCCGTTCCAGAAGCCTCCTGCACTGACCTTGGCTGTGCCATCCCCTTCTCAGTTGGCAAAAGTGCCTGTATCTGTCCTGTTGTCCCCCACACTCAGGCAACACTAGCCACTCAGAAACAAAAACAAAACCCGGAGCCTCACGCGGGACCGACTGGGCCGCGGAGAAACCTGAAGAACGGAAATCCTGACTTGGACAGGCCGGAGGTGAGACCCGACCCCTCCCCACCGACGCGTCCAGCTTCTTCCCTAGGGTCACACGCACCAGCTGCGGGAAGACCCCACACACCGTGCGGATCCGACCTACGCCTGACGCGCCGCCCCTGCTGTGGTTCTGACACTGCCGATCCTTGTTCTCTCCAGTCTGCGGAGGCTGCTTCGCTCTGCGACACCACAGCGTCAAAACCTGTACTCAGACCGCGCTGAGGCCGCCAGTTTTGGACACGGCCTGAGAAGCAGCATGATCCATCTGTCCTCTCACGGATCACCACTGGCTGCAGCTCCTGAAAGACGCACATCTGGGCGCCCCACCGCCCCCCAGAGTGCTTGCTCTGCCCCCCCGGCCCCCCCACCCCCGCTCTGCTTCCCAGCCCCAGGATGGCACCTGCAGGCTATAGTCCTTTCCGAGAAATAAAGCTTCCTCCAGGTGTCGGCCCTCCTCACCCTTGGTCCACACCACTGGGCGCTGTCACTTCCACGGGCTTCATTCGCAAGCACGACCCACGAGCTATCTATAACCATGAATTAATAATCTGGTGACTATTATTTGTGAAAGCAACATGTTCTTCAAGTCACAGACTCGGCCAGGATCCATCACAGCAAGCAGGGGCTGGCGTTTGCAGCGCAGCTCCTGGGGAGCTTCTGAACCCCTCTGCGGAGCTGAATCTTCACTGAGGCCTCCAGTGTGTACACACTAACTTCATTGATCGCCTTCCACCTGGGGATCAGTCTGCCTCACTTCAGTGACCATTCAGTGAACCTCAGGGGGCAAGAGCTTTTGTTCCCCACAGGAGGCGCCCAGAACCCAGAGTTTCTCGTAGGAGCTTGGCTCAGACCTTCCTCCTGGATGCCGGGACCACAGCAAAATGCACCTCAGTGGTCAAAGTCCATCAGGGTTTGACACGTGCAGGGTAAATGGAAAAATCAAAAGCGTTTTTGTCTTATAAAGTCTGGCTCTTAAGAGTTGTGTTTTATTGTAAAATTCTATTTTGGACTTCAGAAGCTGCTCACCTTCTCCCTTTGTATTCCTGCTGTACCAAGGCAAAAAAAAAAAAATCCTCTCCAGAATACTGGGAAGAAATGAAAAGAGAAAGCACACTAAGTTTTTAGAACTGACCCCCTCACAAGCACAGGTGTTGCTGAACCAAACTGGAGTCCCTCACCCCACCCAGTAAGGCTAGACAGTGGAGCTGACAGGTGCAACGGCAGAAAGAGGCAGTTTACTCCAGGGTGCAAGGAAAGGGTCAGCTAACCCTTAAAACTTGAACTTCTCAATGGCTTACAAGTCAGGAGTTTTAAAGGAAAGGGTGTTACCAGGATCCGAGCTGAAGTGTTTCCAGGTTCTTGGTGTTCCTCTCAAAAAGAATGTCAGGATACCACATAAGCCAAGCAAGTGACAGCTCTTACTGAAAACAAAAGTACACTTTCAGGCAGGCTCAAAAGAGAGCGACTGCCCTGGAAGGAAGTGGTTTTAAATCTTTTGTAGTCTTACTAATCAAGCAAAGAAATATTCAAGGCCATGGGCTTGATAAAGACTGAGTACTAATTTCTAGAATTAGGTACCCTCTCATTGTCATACTTGATATGGTTGTCTCCAAACTGCCATTGTGATTTCAGGGGTGGAGAAATTTTAAAACCACAATGGAAATGATATTGTAATCAGCCAAAGCTCATGTAGGGTGTAGAGACAGCTGGCAAGTCCACAGATGCAGCTCCTGCCTGCAGCTGTCAGCTCGTGGTGTTTGGGCTTGTTGACTGCAGCACCTGTGCCCAGTCCCACGTCTCTGCCTGTGGCGTTAGCCCACCTCCTGGTCACCAGCTCCAACAGAGAGCAGGCAGCCCCCAAAGGCAGGATCTCTGGGAGGGGAGCCAGAAGTGGATTCAGAGATTCTTGTATTTGTGGAAAGGAATGTTAAGATGGGAAGGACAAGTCTGTTGGGAGAAATTTAGAACAAGGAATGGCAGTTAGAGTTCCAATTCCTAAAATCCCCCTTATCTGCATTTTCCACAGTGGGGCTTTCTGAGGAACTGTGGGAGTGAGGTTTGTAGCATAGCATAGGCCTGGCCTTCCTGGAGGGCTCGCTGACCAAAGTCCAAGTTCCTTACTCCCCTCAAGGCCAGCAATAGCCTGGGGGTCTACACTGGGTGTCTGGCACCTGGCAGGTTCAGCGTTAGGATTCTGGGGGTCCTACTGACCACAGGCCAGGATCCTGTGCCCGTCCCCTTTTCAGGTACCTCAAGTGGCCTTATTGTTACCGGGTATTGAGAACAGAAAGCCTAGCAACCAGAGATTACTATCGCCTGAGTCCCGCCCAGACATAGACAGAAATCGTTGAAACAAGTTAGGCAAGTTTATACCTAATTTGTTAAGTTTAAGTTGTAGTCACACAGTGTGCCTGATAATTTTCCTTCCTTCATTCCCCTTCTTCTGATTGCTAAAGAGTACTTGAGATGCCTGGCTTTGAATAACTCGAAGTAAGTTTATGCATTATGCTTGATTTATGATTTTTTATTGAGTAAAGAGACCCGTGAGAGAATAGGGCGGTTGCTGCCCCTGCTGGCTGCCCTTGAGATGCTGCTTAGTGAACACCCCTCTCAGGCTCCCATTGGTTATTCACCTGAGATAACTGACTCTCAGTGTTTTCTCGAGTCAACTGCCCTCAGTATAGGCCCCAGCAAAGGTTGTGGGGTCCCAGGCTCCCACAAAGAACAACTAAGAACACATGTCTTCTTAGTAAAGCATCACAAGAATGGAGAACTAAGAATCCAATGTAAGCAATTCTAATGTGAAGCCCATAGATGACCTGACACATGGTGGGGGCAGGGGGAAGAGGGACTGGGGAGAGGGGAGGACGGAGTGGTGTGGGGGGTCATGGTGTGTGGTACACCTCTTGGGGGTGGGACACAATTATAAGAGGGAATTTGCCTAACAAATGCAATCAGTGTAACCTAATTCTTTGTACCCTCAATGAATCCCAAACAATAAAAAAAACAACATGACAAGATGCCATATTTTAATTTCCACAGGGAACCAAAATGCCTCTGTGACTGCAGGGCCAGGGTGCTCATCAGGAGCAAGGGGCCCCAAAGGGACTCATGGGTTTTCTTTATTTCCAAGCCTGGGGGCCCAGAACGCCCTTTGTAATTGAGTCCAAGATCATATTACTCTCTGTGGAACAGCCAGTAAGTTGAGAGACAAGGTGTGGCATCCAGGAAAGTGACTTATTTGGGAAGCCAGCAAACCAAGAAGGTGGAGACCAATGTCTTAAACACCAGTCTTAAGTTAGCATGAACTTTGGGCTTCTTTTTACATTAAGGGAAGGGAACTGCAGACATCTGAGTGCTAGCAGTGTCCACAGAGGTTGTGAAACTTCTCTGTTCTTGGTCAGTTAACTCTGGAGGATGCAGGTCAGGTCACGATATCCCTACAAACCTTTAACACAGTACTGTTACTTAGATGCATACATTCCTTATCTTCCAGGAAGTCAGTTTGGGGAAAGAACAGTTATTTTTTTTTCCTAGAGTTGAACTACAAACTATAATTAGCTGTCCTACATGCACAGGTAAGCTGAAGTTTTTTTTGTTTTTTTTTTTAGAGACAGAGTCTTACTTTGTCACCCTGGGTAGAGTGCCATGATGTCACAGCTCACAGCAACCTCCAACTTTTGGGCTTAGGCGATTCTCTTCCCTCAGCCTCCTGAGTAGTTGGGACTACAGGTGCCTGCCTCAATGCCCGGCTATTTTTTGTTGCAGTTTGTTCGGGGCTGGGTTTGAACCTCCCAGCCTTGGTACATGGGGCCAGCGCCATACTTACTGAGCCACAGGCACCACCTGTAAGCTGAGGTTTATAACCCACAGGGGGTCAGAAGCAGAGTGGAGCCAGTCAAACGACACTTCCCCTGTTACATACACTCCAGAGGGGTCTCTCCTGTGTTTCACAAGGAGCCAAATCCTGCCTGCAGCCTGGGTAAGCTGCCTGGCATGACAGCTCTTTCCTTTGTCTCCCTCAGATCCTCCAAATCTGTGTTCCCCAACACCTGGCTGGAGGTGAGTGGCTGGCCAGCGAGCAAAGCTTCGCCTGCATTTACAGCCTCTCCTCCCATCGCTCACGTCGCCACCTGGGCTCTGCCTCTGTCAGGGCAGAGTGGGAGGAGATTCTTACAGGAGCTCAGCCCCTCAAACCGTGACTGTGCTCGCGCAGGTCTGGGTGGCGCTCCTTCTGAGAGGCCAGTGCCTGATGATCTGGGGGACCTGTCAGGAGCTTGAATCACCCTCAAACCAATCCCCAAACCTGGTCCATGGGCAAACTGTCCCCATGAAACCAGTCCCCGCTGCTCTAACTGGCTTGAGCCGCACCTTCTGTGGCTCTTTCTTTTGAGACCACTCCTGATGGCCATCTGTACCTTTCCTATTTCTCTCTTTAAATCTCTTCCCCGTTTTCTCCACCCCTTCCACCCTCTGGGGATGGGATTGTTACCGCTTCCTGAATTTCTCTTTCTTCTCATCTCCTTGACTGTATCCAAACTTTTCACTTCTATTTTGACTTTTCTTATTTTGACTTGAATTTCATCATCTCCATCTACCCAAATCCCCATCTCCATTAAATACTTCTGCAACTAAGAATACACAATTTTTAAAGCCTTGGATTTATTCCTTCCCAAAGTGCTCCTGAAACAAAGAGGATTTTGCTGTTATTCAGGGAGCCTTCGAACCTATGTAGTGGGGTGTCCATTGTTATCAAAGGCCCCAAAGGGGGGGGGACTCTTAGCAAGAAGAAACTCAGAGCAAGAACAAACTCCTACCATCAAAACAAAGAAGTCAGACTGGCCATAGTACCCAGTGAAAGAAGAATTCTTGAGTTAGAGAGGGAGCTGGAATACGGTCTCACAAACAGCAAGCAGAGATTTTTCAACTGACAGTTTGCCAGTAAGGCAGACAACTAGCATTTTGCATAGTGAAGGAAGAACGTCTATAAATACTGAACTTAACATGAACAGCTGTCATTTGCGTAGTCATTGACTGGAGGCAATTTGAATTTGCCAAAAAGCAAGAGAAAAGCAGACCCCACCACTGTTTCATGAGTGCTCACCACATGCTGGGCAGAATGCAAACATGTGTGTTGTTTGAATCAATCTTCACAACCAGCCCTATAAACAGAGGTTCAGAGAGGCTAAGTTGCCCCAAATCGCACAGCACACATGTGACAGAATCAAGAGAGACAAGAAGAGGTCACGGGACACAAGAGGGAGGGAGCGTAAGTTGAGTTTGCACAACACATGGCAAGGGGGGGCAAAACAGCACTCCTCCCCTAGACACCTGTGTGAGAACGATCACTCAGTAGTTAACGAGAAAAATCTGACATTGACCCCGGAACTCAATAGTGTAGCTATTGTATATATTTATGTTTTTAAAAATGTATAGTATCACTTTGTATACAGAAGTGGTCTCTGAATGATTTTTAGATTTTTATAAAATTACATGTTTAAAGAATCTTCTATTTTTAACTTAACATAAATATTTCAGTCAATGTTCTGAAAGAACAGAAAACCAGATGCTTTGATTGGGTATGCTGATTAATATTCTTCATTTTGTACTGTGGTATATAATCCCATTCTAGATTACCATGAAAAGGGACAAAAGGTGCTCATCTTTAATCATTTTAAAGCATATGTTAACATTTTCTCTTGTTCAAACAAGAGATTGTTTTTTGATTGTTTTTTAACCTGTACGCATTCTTTGCCACGTATTCTAGTGCCTGGTAATTTTTTTCGGTTACTGCTAAAGCATGGTCACACTGTATTTGATAGTTTCTGTTCTTTTTAGTCCATAATCCTGTTGACTCTTTTGCTGTACTTCCTTTTTGGTCAATATTTACACTTCAAAGTGTTAGCACTTATATCCAAATAAAACCTTTCAACTCTCTCTTCTTGCAGTCTGATCAGAACATGTGACAGCATCTTTCCATTACAAGGTCCGCGGTGTCCTGAGGACAACTTCCTACCAGAGTCTGGGTGTTTAGTAAACTTCTACTGACAGACCGTGGACAGCGCCGTACTCAATGCCCACAGTGATGACAGCAGCAATGATCACCCATGTTCACTCAGTGCATTTGGCATCGTTCAAGGGGTTTTGTTGTTGTTGTTTGGTTGGTTGTTTTTGCAGTTTTTGACTGGAGCTGAGTTTGACCCCTCTGCCTCTGGCATATGGCGCTGGAGCCCTACGCTTTGAGCCACAGGAGCCACCCATTATTCTAGGTTTTAAATCACTCCTCTCATGCAAGCCTCATAGCAACACATCACTTCTATTTTCCATTGGAGGAAACTGCAAGGTGGAGAGGTCGGGAGCCCTGCCCAAGGTCACACATTTAGGTAGGGAGCCCTGCTCAAGGCCACACATCCAGATCGGGAGCCCCATCCAAGGTCGAGAGCCCTGCCCAAGGTCACACGTCCAAATCAGGAGCCCCGCCCAAGGTCACACATCCAGGTCGGGAGCCCCGTCCAAGGTCACGCCTCCAGGTTGAGAGCCCTGCCCAAGGTCATACATCCAAGTCGAGAGCCCTGCCCAAGGTCACACATCCAAGGTCACACACCCCGTCAGTGACGCGTCTACCCAGGTGGGCCTCCCTGCAGGGCTCCTCTAACACTCACTTCACTGTCCTCTCAACTTGTCCTGAGAGGCTGCTGAACCCCTTTCGACCTCACCAGTCCCTTTCACATGTTCTCAGATGCTGTTTCTATTTTCAAATTTCTTTCTCCATCCCTTCTCCAGTGTCCGTCTGTGCCCCTGCCAGCACACGTCACCTTGACCCCATGTGCTTCCCAGTGGTGTGCTGGTAAATGCTTAACTCTGCGAGGCCAGGCTGGTTTATAGCATTTCCCTGATTTTTATAGATACCGCCACCACCAATGATTTCAAGCCTTCCGAACCAGTGAGGAGCAGAGTTGGAAAGAGCGAGCACAGTCAGCCCTTGGCACAGACGCCGGCGAGTTCCGACATAGCCCCAGCTCCTGCCCCTGTGTCTACTGTGAAGCGGGAAAACACCCTCAAACCTGAGAGTACCCTTGGAGGAGCCTAGAAACACACATCTGTTTCAAACACTCACCTACTTGTTTGATAAATTAAACAGATTTTTTGCCCTTTTAGAACAGTTCTAAAAGTGTGGTCCCAGACCATCAACAGCTACACCATCCCCTAATCTGCCGATTCCGAAACTTGGTGGAGGTGAGGAAGGGTTAGAGGTCATTGTTTTAACAAGCATCCAGGTGACTCCAATGCCTACTATAGTTTGTAAACTAGTGTTCAAATGGCAACGTCTCTTCCAGCTCATGGGGTAAAGAAGTCTTGTCGAAGAAAGAATAGCAAGTGGGATCAAAGGGCAAAGTGATGGAAAAACTGGGGGAGTGAAAGTTCTGGCAAGTAAGCAATGCCGACTGCAGAGGAGAGAGGGCCGGGGTGATTATTACTTGCACCTGAGCCGATCTCTCCAAACCAGAGAAGAAATTCAGCGACTTGCCCCGGGAGCTACGCACAGCAGGTGTCAGCAGAAACTGGACCCACCTGATAAGCTCTGCTCCTCACTTAGAGCTGGGGCCTCCACACTGAACATAAAGAGCCCCCACCTGGACCCCACCTGTGAGCTCCCTTGCTCACCTGCAAGCAAGCAAAAAACCAAACCATCCCCAGCCTCATGAGTGCTTTGGAGGCCTGGCACTGTGGGGAGAGGAGGTTCCAGGAGGACTGCTGTGCTGGTGCTAGTGATAAGCCTGCCAGGACGACACCTGTCCCCAAGGCAGGGGCGGGTTCAGGGCTTTGCTTACCTCTCTGGGCCCTGGTTCACTTAATTTTGGCCTGATAATTCCATTATCTTGTTAGTTGTTCTGTATTCTTAAAAAGAGGGCTTTTAAATATTTGGTAACATTTTACGTCATTACATATCAAAGAATTAAAGTCTCCTTCTGTTGGTTGTTCATGAATTGCTTCCTTTGGTGTGCAGAACTCTATTAGCTTGATGTGAGCTCATTTGTCCTTTTTTGCTTTGGCTGCCTGTGCACCATAACAAATAAAATCTTGTTATTTGCAACAACAGATGTAACTGGAAAGTATTATGTTGAGTGAAATAAGCCAAGCACAGAAAGATAAAGCTCTCAAGTTCTCACTCTTACGTAGAAACTAAAAAAAAAAAAAAAAAAAATTGATCTTATGGATATAGAGAATAGAATGATGGTTACCAGAGACTCAGAATGGTGGTGAGGACGAGGAGATAGAGGTTGCTTAGTGAGTACAAACCTACAGTTAGATAGAAGTAAGATCTAGTGTTCAGCAGACAACAGTGTGACGATACTTAACAATTATCCGTTGCAAATTTTAAAATAACTAGAAGAATAGAATTAGAATGTTACTACTCCAAGGAAATGATGAAACTTTATAATAATGTATATTCCAACAACCCTGCTTTAATTATCACACATTATATCACAGGCACCTCACAAATATGTACAACTCTTAATCCTCATAAAAGTTAAAAGCTAAAAATTCAAATAGCATCAAATATGTATGAAGTTACCCCAACAACCCTAGTTTGATCATTATATAGTGTATCACATGCGCCCCATAAATATGTGCAACTGCCATGTATTCATAAAAATAGAAAGTAAAAATAATTAAAGAGTATCAGCTAGCTATGGAATAACTTCAAAAAAAAAAAAAGAATTAATCTTACCAAAGACCAGTCTGGCTTTGTTCTTCGCTCCTGGGAAATATCCTCTGGACCCTTGGACTATGCTACCTGGTAAGAGAGTTCCGACTGAAGGCCTGAGCTGCACCAGCGAGCTAATGATGTGATTGGGCCAGGCCCTGAGTCTGGTGGTGTTAGTTAATGATGTGATTGGGCCAAGCCCTGAGTCAGGTGGTGTCAGTTAATGATGTGATTGGGCCAGGCCCTGAGTCAGGTGATGTCTGCTAATGATGTGATTGGGTGGGGCCCTGAGTCAGGTGGTGTCAGCTAATGATGTGATTGGGCAGGGCCCTGAGTCAGCTAGTGTCAGCTCAACACCCAAAGGGGCAGACCCCCAGTAAAGATGCTGCACACCATAGCCAGGCCTTGTGGTGGGGACCTGTAGTCACAGCTACTTGGGAGGCTGAGGCAAGAGAATTGCTTGAACCCAAGAGTTTGAGGTTGCTGTGAGCTGTGATGCCACAGCACTCTACCCAGGTCTACATCTTGAGACTGTGTCTCAAAAAAAAAAAGACTTGGCACACCAGGGCTCAGGTGACCTCCCTGCTAGACAGGGCACGTCCCTGCTGGGGCGGGGGGGGAGGGGAGGCTAGTCCTGCCTGTGACTCAGCTGGGGGACAATGGATATTCCAGATATTGAACTTCCCTGAACTCTGTCCCATGTGTCCCCCTGCCTTTGACAAATATCTATCCGTATCCTTTTGCTGTAAAAAACTGTAACTGTGGGGTGGCCCTTGTGGCTCAAAAGAGTAGGGCGCTGGCCCCAAATGCCAGAGGTAGCGGGTTCAAACCCAGCCCCAGCCTTAAAAAAAAACAAACCTATAACTGTGAGCACTTCAGCTTCCAGTGAGTTCTGCAACTCCTAGCAAGTTGGCGAGCCCCAAACTTGTAATCAGCATTAGAAGTGAGGGTGGTCTTGGGGACTTCTCCACCTCTGCAGTTCTTTTCAGTGGAAAGTGGCTGCTTTGGCTGGAAAATTCATCTTATTACCTGGCCAATTCCAATAGAATTGGAATTCTATTATTTCCAATTTCTAATTGGAAATAGAAACATCTGTAGTAATTAGGAAAGGCAATATTTCAGATGTCAGAACTGATCGTCAAAATCCCAAATTTTGGGGTAGCAACATTTGCCAACCATCCACAAGTGTCCCCGATGCTTCGGGAGGAGGATGACGAGGCATTGCATTATTTGAGGAGAGTTGAAGTGACGGAATTTGATGATATTAAATCAAGTTACAGAATTGATTCTTATTTTGATGAAAACCCTTACTTTGAAAATAAAGTTCTCTCCAAAGCATTTCATCTGAACGAGAGTGGTGATCCATCTTCAAAGTCCACTGAAATCAAATGGAAATCTGGAAAGGATTTGACGAAACGTTCCAGTCAAACACAGAATAAAGCCAGCAGGAAGAGGCAGCGTGAGGAACCAGAGAGCTTCTTTACCTGGTTTACTGACCATTCTGACGCAGGTACAGATGAATTAGGAGAGGTTGTCAAAGATGATATTTGGCCAAATCCATTACAGTACTACTTGGTTCCTGATATGGATGATGGAGAAGGAGAAGGAGAAGAAGATGATGATGATGAAGGTTTGGAAGACATTGATGAAGAAGGGGCTGAGGATGAAGGTGGAGAAGATGAAGATATGATGAAGGGGAGGAAGGAGAAGATGACTAACAGACACTGATGGATTCCAACCTTTTTAAAAACTTTCTCCAGTCCCTGGGAGCAAGTTGTAGTCTTTTTTTTTTTTTTTCCCTCTTGTGCTCAGTCACCCTGTTCTTGAGGTCTTTTATCTCTACACCATGATTCTCAACTTATTTTGGGGGGAAATACCTTGAGCAGAATACAATGGGAAAAGAATCTCTACTCGTTTCTGTTTCAAATTCATTTTTATCCCTTCCTGTCTCAACAAAAACTGTACGGAATCAACACCACCGAGCTCTGTGGGGAAAAAGAAAAACCTGCTCCCTTCGCTCTGCTGGAAGCTGGAGGGTGCTGGGCCCCTGTGTAGTAGTGCATAGAATTCTAGCTTTTTTCCTTTCTCTGTATATTGGGCTCAGAGAGTACACGGTGTCTCTATGTGAATATGGATAGTTATCATTTACCAACATGTATCTGTCTACTTTCTCTTGTTTAAAAAAAGAAAAAAAACTTTAAAAAATGGGCTATAGAAGGTCAGCAAAGGGTGGGTTTGAGATGTTTGGGTTAAGTGGGCATTTTGACATCATGGCTTCTCCTTGGGCATGTTTAATTGTGATGTTTAACGGACATCCTTACAGTTTAAGATGTCACTAAAATAAATTCTCTCTTGAATGATGAAAAAAAAAAAAAGAACATGAGTATGTTAAGAATTCTGAAAACTCTTCCAGTTACTTAACCTGGTTTTACCTTTGCACAGGAAAAATGGCTATATTTCTAGGCCACCCTGCCCTGTGTGGGCTTCCTAACCTCCTGCTCCCCCGAGGATGGTCCCTTGCCAAGGATCCTCCTCTGATCCAAAGAGCAACATGGGCGTCTCTTTTCAAAGTGAGTGTCGAGGCCCAGGTGGCCGTGTCTCCACTCCAGCGTGGTTCACCTTGGAGAACTCACTGCTGACCCGTGGAGTCACACGATGAGTGAGATGCTGTCTTGTACCAACCGGGGAGAAAGTTGGCGCCAACCCTAGAGGCGCCATCCCCTCCCCACGGCGCCACTTCCCACCACCCTCATGTTGAGGGTTAGGGTTTCTGCTGATGAATTCTGAGGGGACACAGTCAGTCATGGCCAAACCTGGTTGTGGATGACCTTGAAAGCCAAACTGAGAAGCCTGGGCAGATTCCTACAGGCAAGAGGAGATGTGAGGTTTGGGGAAGAAGGACATGGTCGCAGCCCTGGTTCAGGGAATTTTCCAGCTGGCACCTGCAGGGTGCGATGGGGCTGGAAGAGGTAGAAAGAAGGGACCCCTGGGAGTGTATGGCTGCACCAGTCCAGTTCAGAAGGTGAGGAGGGAGGCCGAGCCGCTGGACTGGACAGGGGCAGGCAGACTCCCCAGGAGGAGCCTGTGCGTGGGGGCTGCACCTTGACTTCGGGGCTCCCGCCTGGTGCTTGAGTCCATGGTGACAATGCCACCACCCAGATGCTGACTTGGAGGGAGGGACCAACTGCCCAGGAAGGTGGAGGTGGTAAGGAGCCTGGCTTACACCAGCGCAATCTGAAGGGTGGACACTACTCTCGTGGAGATGTCAGTATCTGTGAGAAAGGGGCTAAGAGCAGCTGTCACCTCTCTGCTCCCCGCTCCACCTCTGAGAAGGCCCTCTCCTCTGTCACAGCTGAAAGGCTCTTGCCAGCACCCTGGTTCACAGAGCATGCTGGACCCGCTGACCGAGGACCACACGGCAGCTCCGCCTCTTTAACTGTTGACCTTGGGGAAGTTACTGGATTTCACTAAGCCTCAGTTTCCTCATCAACAACATGGTGATAACAACAGTACCTTCTGTATAATGCTCCTTTGACAAACGAACAAGTTAGTACCCACATATAGAAATGTCTAAAAATATTGCCTGTTATTCCTGTTATTAAACCAGATTACCTCCCCTTCCACAAACACACCTAGAACCCTCCTCCCTCCTGGCATCTGTCTGTGATGTTCACTCTGACCCCCAGGGGACCTCTGTCCTATCATTCACCTCACTCCGTACCCCAGATCCTGTAACCCTGCTCACTCTCAATTCTGGGAGGCAGGGTTCGAATCTATGCGTATCCACACATATGGCAAGTTTGCACATTCACCGTGATCGCAAACAAAGTCTGGGCTGGCTCAGAAGGGGAAACCCAGACTTCATCCTCTCACAGAAGAAACTGCAGAGCTTTCTGCAGACTTGTTCACAGAGGGATCACGGATCACATAGCAAAGCACCTCACCGAACACAGACGCCGGGCACAGCAGCTACCGCCTGTAATCCCAGCACTGTGGAAGGCCAGAGTGAGAGGATGATTGAGGCCAGGAGTTTGAGACCAGCCTGGGCAACAGTGAGATCCCCAACTCTACAAAGAAAAATTTAAAAATTAGCCAGGTTGGTGACACGTGTCGATAGTCCTGTTGTTGGACCGATGAGTCCATGTGCTTGTCACCCAAACCAGTCAACAGAGAAACAGATGAGAGCTCAACAGTTTCACCTTTGTTTACAGAAAAGCCAGCAATTCCAGACGGCAGCGGGGATAGCTCCTCAAGGAGCTGCTCTATCCTCCTGTTTCTTTTTGCTACTTTACAGCAAAAGCCCATCAGCACTGTGAGCACAATGAACAGTGTCGCCTCCTAGGTCACGAGGTTAGACAATATCCTCTATCTCAAAATGGTGAGACCTTCAAAACGTTTTTATACTCCAGTCAACACTTCACTGGGTGTGCATTGCACCCCTGGGTGCTTGACTGATACCTTGGAGTCCAGTTTTCCAAATTATCCATGACAGTAGCCTTGGCAGTGAGTGAACAGTCTCCAGATGTCGGCAGCAGGTGCCTTCAGCCTTGTTGGGGCCTGACCGGCAGCGCCTGGTGAAAGGGCCACTCAGGGGAACAGGGCCTGGGAACAGCTCAGCTTTTCGGGAGGCTGAGGCAGCAGGAATGCCCGAGCCCAACAGTTTGAGGTTGCTGTGAGCTATGATGACACTTGGCACTCTACCCAGGTGACCCTGCCTGCAAAAACAAAATAAAACGAACTCTTCTCAGGCTTTTGCGAAACCCAAATAAATTTGGTAACGTCTAATGATATTTGCTACTTTCTGTGGACCACTGAATCCTTGGCACAGCTATTATATGGATTCCTCTTTGGCAGGATTTTTCCAGGTGAAAGGCATGACCAGACAGTTCTTCCCAGGTACCTTCTGCCCACACTTTGTTTTGGAAAATGTAACTTGCCTGGGGGTTGCAGAAATGCTGCCCTGCGGCAGAGCTGACGCCAATGTTGTCTGTAAAATTAAGATAAGGGTTCAGGATGGCCACACTGCTTCAAATTATGATTCTGAAAATTTTTTTTTTAAGTTAACTGAAACAGTAGCTCAATATCATTCCTTAAATTTCTACTTATTATAGTATCTTTCTTCTGTTTTAGAACAGTCCCTACAGCAATATAATGCAAATAACCTTTATTTTTTTATTCAGTCTCAAAGAGAGAACTATAAATTATTTCTCAGCCTACTTTCCTTTCAGCTCACACAAAAACCAGTTCTTGCTCTGCCCCAATAAATAAACCCTTCAAAAAGGGCAAGGCAGCTAATCAGAGAACACGGGGTCCACTAACTAGACAACAAAATCCAGTGTCTGTCATCTCCGGAATTAAGAAGAGACAAAGGGCCACTGTACACGAAGTCTCCAAACAGCTCAGTTCACAGTCAGGGCACAGAATGGACTTGTGGATGTGGTCATCTCACTCGTCCAAGGCCACAAATGCTAACGAAGACCGAAGGCTTCACCTGAGTTTTACACCCGTGAGTAAATGTCTTCAATACATTTCCAATACGACCAATGACTTAATCATTTTATTTTTGAAAAATATATTTTCAAAGAAGAAATGAATGTTTCTGCACTTAGAGTGATAAGGAAAACGTATCTTAGAAGAAGTTACATTGGAACTAAACTTTGAAGGATGTAGAACCTTTTTTTTTTTTTTTTTTTTTTGCAGTTTTGGCCAAGGCTGGGTTTGAACCCACCACCTCTGGCATATGGGGCTGGCGCCCTACTCCTTTGAGCCACAGGCGCTACCCGGATATAGAACCTTTTAATACCCAGAGAGGTGCATAAACATTTTGTAAGCATGAATTGATTGACCTAACTTTTCCAGTTTTCCAATGTAAATGTCCCCAATAGAGTAATTAATGAAGCCAACAGTTAACAAATTCATTCTCTGCCTGGGTTAAGAAGATGAACGAAACACGGGACCTGCCCTCAAGGCACTCTCACCCTTCAAAAAGCTCAACAGTTGCTTAATTTTATTATACAAAATAAAGCATGAGAATGATTATAAATTGATCCTGAAGTTGAAGTGAAATCTCTATCTTGCTTCACAGCTATTTTCTCAGTAAAATAAAAATCAAATGACCTAAGAAGCAGAGGAGACAGCTCTCCCAGAATAGAATGTAGCTGCAAAAATCAACTAAATTGAATAAACTTTCCCCCCAACCAGAGTCACAAGCTTAGCAATTTTACATAACTGCTTAAAAACTAAAAAAACAAAGAAAAAATGAGTAATGCTGATGTTATAGAACTCCTGCAAGGGTAGAATGGGCCAAACCAGAATTACACGTGGTGTTGGGAGCCCTGGTTGGAGCCCAAACAGTGCTAACAGCCGGCCGGAGCGTTTACAGGAGGGACCCAGCGCCCTCCAGGGAGAACCTCGTTTTAGAAGTTGAGAGAATTCTGCACATGAGCTTGGCTGGAAAATGGTTCCGATGTTTGAGTGTATGATACTCAACAATGTTGCCTCAAGTCCAACCCCTGGACTTGGGTAAGGACTTTAAATTTTAAAACAATTAAAACAAGCAACTTTTGCTCAAAACCCTGTGGTTGCAGGCCCAGGACAGGGACATGGGGAAACACAGTCAGAAGACCCAGCTTTGTCCCTCCTTCCACACCTGGGCTTCGTGGACATTTCCGACATGGCCACAGCTCTGAAATTCAGGGACACACCCACCAACTTGGCTCCCACTTGTGGAATGGCTGGGAGGCACTCATCCCTTACACTGCAGAGCCCATGGGGTGACATGAGGGGGACGCCCAGGAGAGCAGGAATGTGAGGAGCAGGGTCTGTTCAGCAGGGAACATTCTGCCTTATTCTCCTGAGAACCAGAGACACTGAATAAAGAGAAAATAAATTCAGTGTACTTGCAGAAGTTATATAAAATGTAAATTGAACTTTAGTACAAAGGACATCCCCGCAGGATGCCTGGTGAGCAACTTCTGGGCTGGAGTCTTCACTCATTTAAAGATTTTTTTGCAAAAGCTTTCCTGCTGGCAAGGGCAGTCTCTGGAAAAGGACTCATTTTAAAAGGTCTGTATGAAAACGCTGGGAGTGGGTTTTCACATCCCTCGTTAGAGCTGACTGGAGATGGAAACTGTCTACCCTGTTGTACGGCCTTCAAAAATAATTAAAACCAGAATAGGAAAAAGCACTGGTAAAGTTATTTGCTTAAGCCTTTTTCTTTTTTTTTTGACAGTGTTTTGGATTTGGGAGCCTCTGGTTTGCACGGTAGGTCTTTCTTCTTTTTCATTTGTTTGTGTGTGGCCGCCAGGCTGGTTTTTGTAGTGTGTCTGCTGCATGTTATTCTCCTGCTTATAATCTCAAAAAGTAAATTGCAGAGGCAGTGAGAGGCGGAGGAGAGAGCGGGGAGCTCACAGAATCCTGGGGAACACATCCCAGAGCCCTGGTGTCTGGGCCCCGCGCCATCCCACGCACCGTGAGCCCACTTCACGCTCAGAAGCCCCAGGAGATGGGTGCTGGGTTTTTGTTTTGTTTTTATCCCATTTTAAAGAGGAGCTTAAGGAACTGGCTCAAGCTGACAGGTGGCATCTCAGTCTAGGCAGGCAGACCCCAGAGCCCTCCCAGCCTTAACCGAGCATCTAAATCCTAGCGCTGAAGAAGCCCTCAGGGACACAAAAGGAAAAGGTTCGGGTTATGCGTGAGCCCTGATGGTCAGAGGCAGCAGAAGGCTCTCCAGCTTGGTTGGCACTTGGCACCTTCCACTGTAACCAGGACTCATTGCTACCTGGTATCATTCACTGCCTGTCTCAATCCCTCCTGTCCATAGGATGTTCTGACTATTTATTACAGTAGAACCTCGGTAAGTGACCACCCAAGGGACTGTCACAAACTGGTCACATGGAGGTCGTCACCGTAAGGAACGAGGCCTGCAGGTGGGGCGTGTCTGCTCTGCAAACATCAGGTCAACTTGAAGAGGTGGTTAGTGTGGGAGGTGGCAGCTGTGGAGGGTCTACTGTTTGCAAAATGCCAATCTTCCTGGGTATCTTGTTCCTGTCCTTCCAGATCCCAACCATCACCTCAGGGCCACATAAAATCCTGCCCCCGCAGACGAGGATGTCTTCTCTGACTGCATTCATTGGGAGGGACTCTCTGAATCACAGCCCTTGGGGTCCACACTAGTGGTTGGGGTATCATTGTTCACCACTTCTCTTTTTTTTTGAGACAGAGTCTTTGTTGCCCTCAGTAGAGTGCCGTGGTGTCACAGCTCATCGCAACCTCAAACTCTTGTGCTTAAGTGATTCTCCTGCTTCAGCCTCTCGAGTAGCTGGGACTACAGGCACCTGCTACAATACCTGGCTAGTTTTTCTATTTTTAGTAGAGACAGGGTCTTGCTCTTGCTCAGGCTCATCTTAAACTCCTGAGCTCAAGGGATCCTCCCACCTTAGCCTCCCAGAGTGCTGGGATTACAGGTGTGAGCCACCGCACACGGCCAGCAAGCTTCTTTTTTCATATTTTTTTTCTCACTTCTATTTTAAATTTTAATCTTGTCCAAAGCAGGATCTAAGGACAACACAAAAGAATGGCGTTGTCTGTGGAAGGAACACAATGGTTGGGGCACTAACCCAGGGGACAGCCTTTGTTTATCAAGAGGGTGTCCTTGGTTTGATCGAATAAAGCAGAAATAAACAAGCATTGATACTGGCACTTCTAAAATTGTCGTCGTTGGAAAGGTACACAGGAAATGTGTTTTATTGGTCAAGTTCTCTTTGTTTCCTTTCCTGATTTCTAGCACACAAATTTCCAGTTTACTAGTGATTTCTTGACAGATTTTTAAAAAATCTATTTCAGCTTACTGGTATCCCAGTATCAACATCTTCTGCCTGAGCTGAACAAAGGACCTGAACGGGGCCCTTCCTCCTTTTCTTCTCAACACCGCCGTTTCTCAGGCAGCACTGAGTTAAAACCGAGAGTTTTATTCAATTCCTTCGTTACAGAGTGCACCTTATTACAAGAATTCTTTGGCTCGGTGCCTGTACACAGTGGTTACAGCGCTGGTCACATACACCGAGGCTGGCGGTTCGAACCTGGCCTGGGCCAGCTAAACAACGACAAATGCAACAAAAAAATAGACAGGCACTATGGCGGGCACTACTTAGGAGGCTGAGGCAAGAGAATCACTTAAAACCCAGGAGTTTGAAGAGTTTGAGGTTGCTGTGAGCTATGATGCCACACACACACACACAAAAAACCCTTTCATAACATTGGCACTAAACTTTATAGTCATGTTAACCATTTAGAGAATTTACAGCGCCTTTTATCAAGTTTATTATGCAGAATACCTGTCTTTGGAGCAGTCAGGGGAGTTATGACCATAACTGAGTAATTATTTCTTTTTTCCAGAGAAAGATAGCAGATGGCATACTTCCTGAGTTCAGTATCTACTGTGACAGAACGAGACTCACGATGACTAATTTTGGTGTTTCCATCTCCTGTGAGCAGAAAGTTTCAAGTAGAGGTGTCGCGCAGTTACCCACTCTTAAATCTTAATTCAAGGAAGGGACCATAAGGATGACCGAAACACATTTTCCTAGACACAGTATTTTAGGGAAAGGACGGGGCGGGGGGGAGGAGGAAGGCACAGGCAGAAACAGGTGGGCGATCTTTCTCCCAGGTGCTTGTTCCCTCACTGGTTTCTGCGGAAAGACACAGGAGATTCCATTATTTTGTGGACACTTACAAAGTGTTGTTTCTATAATTCCTTTCTCAGCTTCAATTTGCAGAAGGCCTGCTGTGTCCTCCTTATTCCAGAAAGGGTCTGGGCAAAGGATAACAAGCCCAGTTTTTCTCGAGTTTAGGAAAAGTCCAGTCAGAACCTCCATGTAGGAAAAGGTACTGCTGCTACTGTTTCAAACAGTCACTCAGGGCTTTCACGACTTGGGTCTTTTTAGTGGCTACGTTGAAACTTGCAACCAAAACACTAACAGAGTATGTTATGAAGGAATCCTGGTAATAAAGGTCATTCGTATCTTTTTGTCTCCAAAACCAGGAACAGGAGACACATTTTTGAATTCATGAAGTGTTAAAAGAGAGTAAATAAAAATATTAAAATATTTGTGGAAAGAAACTAATCAGGCCATGTACGTAGGGAATGAAGATAAAATGTAGTCACGTGGTCGTCAGTTCTGGTTTTGAGCAGAAAGGCTGCGGCAGGGCCACGGGTGCGCCAGAGGGGACAGAGCAAGGTCACAAACCCGCACCCCTCTCTCGGCACCTTGGGACCAAAGGGCCCTGGAATAAGTGTGGGCTTGAAAACAGGACTGAGAACAAATTGGCTTAGTTTCCTGAATGAAAATGGAGCTGTGTTTGTAAGAGAATCGTGGTACAGGTGGGATGCTTTGTAAACTGTTTTGAGCACGTGTGCTTATCTTCCTCTTAAACTGGAGAGGTTACCTCTTAAGGGACTGGTTCCCATGCTACTCCCCGATTCTAGGGGCTACCAGAAAGGAGGTTGCTCAGCTGGCTCCTCCCAAGACCCCAGACAGAAGGGAGGGGGCTTACCTGCATTTGACTCACTGGATTTTGCTGGGGAGATCGGGCTGTAAACTAGGACGTCCTTCCCCTGGGGTTTGGCACAGTGCAGTCACCGTCGCATCACGAGCACCGCCAGCGTCTGGACTCAACACGCCTTACTGTGGTGTGGCTGCTCTTCTCTGGAGGGAGAAAACCTGCCTCAAGGAAATCTCCCTCACCTGCAGGATGAACTCTGCTTCCCCTGATTGATCCCAGTCTCAGCCTGGGAGCAGCACAATCTGAGTGGTGACAGGGAGCCACGCACGGAGGTGTCGGTCCCAAACGCACCATCTGTGAAGACGGCAGGACACTGGGGCCAGGCCACACACCTGATGGCTGGACTCTGAACAGCCTGTGTCACCGTGCCCACATCTGTCAGGCAACGCCGTCCACAGCGGGGGTTCTCAGTGAGCCACTTCTGTCAATCACAGCAGCACCTGCAGACGCCTTGGAGGAGTCACAGTGGAGTGGAGGGTGGGCTGTGCTAACGGCATTGGTGGGAAGGTGAAGGGTTTGGGGTGACCAGACGAGGGTGTCTTGGTGAGGAATGAAGAGGCTTGAAAGAGTCTGTGCTGGGGGACGAAGCACAGAGCAGGAAGAAGTAGTTAAAAGTTACTTATCAGACATCAGCATTAAAAAGGGGGAACATGGATAGTGTCAGACAGAATGTCTCCAAATTGTTTTTGCAAAATCTCAAACCTTAAGCAAGATCTTTTGCCTCCAGGGTCAGGAGAACTTTGGAATCTAGAGAATCTTTACCAAAACCATTAGGCCTGGTACTGCCACAGCTCACATAAACATTCTCTCTTGGAGGACAGTTTTCTGATCTCTGGCAGGCATAAACTCACAGGGGGTTCTTGTGATTCTCCAGGTCTCTCAAGCAGGAACCAAGTCTTATGTTAAAGATCAGCGATCAGCTTCCCCTACAGGTAGGGAGCAGGGAGGCTGCCGAAGTGCAGGGTAGCCCACTGCATGGAATGACATGAGCGGTGCAGAGCCTGACAGGCCCTCTGCTGACAGACCAGACTCTAAAGCATGAAAAGTCAGCGTGGCATTCAGAAGCCCAGCAGCTTAAGTGCAGCAAATGAATTCTCCTCTGTGGCTGGATGTCTGGATGTAGCACCAAGAATGTTAAAGTGTCAAACTGTGCTTAAAAAAATGACCCCATAGGACCAAACTCATGGATCAGCTCTCCAGTCACAGAATTAGGAGCTGACACTGGATGATGCTCTGCTAGTTGACAATGGAAAGTTGGCTGGTGCCACCTGCGTGAAGAATGTTAGAAAATGTGGGGACTGGCCAGGCATGGTGGCTCATGCCTGTATATAATCCTAGCACTCTGGGAGGCCAAGGCGGGTGGATTGCCTGAGCTCACAGGTATGAGAAAATGTGGGGACAGATAACTCAGGTTTCATGGGGAAGGAGGTGGTAGGTGTCTGCAGGCAGGATTAATGCCAAAAGGCTTTGGGCGCAGCAGCAGGGACAGCTGCAAGAGCATCACGTCAGAGAGAGACGCAGACCAGGCCTAGGCAGAGGGGCGGGGCTGCAGGGGCCAGTCCCAGCTGTGGCCCTGGCTGTGTCATGTAGGTAAGTTACAAACCTTCTCTAAAAACTTGGAGCTGCCTTCCTCCCGCAGCCTCACGTGATGAGAATAAAGTGCAGAATAAACAAATGACTGTGACCTCCCATAAATAAATAATAATAATAATAATAACAACAATAATAAAGCAGGTGCTGGCGGCCTCGCAGGATGCCCTCAAGCTCCATCCTTCCCACTCAGTAGGTCCCTCACCACCTGCTCTGGTGCCAGCAGGGTGCCCAGTGATGTGTAAGAGCGTGCGGTAAAAGGAATAAAAAGCAAAAGGGGCACAAACGGGTTTGCACGAATAGGAAAACTTTAATATGAAAGTCAATCAACAAAACTGCCAAGCATCTCCCCTAAAAGAACTATTTTTAAAAATCCTGTATTTTTCTTTTTTAAAATTTGTTTTAAAGAATCCCTAGAGGCTTTTGAAAGCTTATTTCCCTGGATTCACAGCAGCTGCATTCAGGTGTATGCGAGGGTCATCACTGTGTCCCTGGCAGCAGGCAGGTCTCCACCAGCTGACGGCAGCCAGGAGGTGCAGGGGCAGCACACATCCGAATGTCTCTTTCCATGGGACACAGAGATGCAACTTCAGTGAGTCGAGTATCTTACCCTGCTGATAACCAGCTACCACAACGTTCTTCATACTCTGGGTTTTCAGAGATCCGAAGTTAACGCTCAGAGAACACACACACAAAACCTCGGTGCAAGGCTCCGTCTGCAGCTCTGGTTCTGGTCTTTGTAACTGGTGCCCACGGTAGCCTGCACTGGGCCCCTCGCTGTAGGCCATTTGTCCTAGGAAGAGAACGCCTCTGCTCCAACAATTACATCCTCAAAAAGGCCACCTGCAAAAGGAAAAAACCCACCAAGTTTTACTTCTATGACATGCGTGATGGCAGCATGCACACCCGCTCAGAACCAGGATGGTCTGGTCAGCAAGGATACTCTCCAATTTAAAAAGAAAAAAACGACTCTTGTGTTTCACGGCAAGAGCCAATTAGTCAATTTTAAATAAACCACATAGTAATTAAAATTATTCACATGCACTTTAAAGGCAAAAAGCAAAATTTAACTGGCATTAAGGTTATATTGCCATGATGAAACCAAGGCCTCCTTCCCAGGCGTCCATGGCCACAGCTTGGGATCTGCCTCAGCAGAGTTCCCACAGCCACGGTATGGGATCTGCCACAGCACAGTGTCCATGACCATGGCTTGGGATCTGCCACTGAAGAATGTCCACGGCCACGGCATGGGATCTGCCACAGCAGAGTGTCCATGGCCATGGTGTGAGATCTGCCACTGAAGAGTGTCCACAGCCATGGAGTGGGATCTGCCACAGCAGAGTGTCCACGACCATGGCATGGAATCTGCCACTGAAGAGTGTCCACGGCCATGGCATGGGATCTGCCACTGAAGAGTGTTCATGGCCATGGCGTGGGATCTGCCACTGAAGAGTGTCCACGGCCACAGTGTGGGATCTGCCACAGCAGAGTGTCCACGGCCACAGCATGGGATCTGCCACTAAAGAGTGTCCACAGCCGCGGCATGGCATCTGCCACAGCAGAGTGTCCATGACCACGGTGTGGGATCTGCCACAGCAGAGTTCTGAGTCTCGAGGGTTCCTCCCAAGCAATCTCAACCCTCGTCACTATCAGTAATTACTCCTGTCTCTTCCCAGGTCACACAGACACTCTTAATCACACACAATTACACTGTGTTTGTCAGCAGCAATTCATCTGAAAACCTAGTGTTTAAGAAATTTAACCCCTATAGGCTCATGTGCAAAATATGTTCAGACTATTTAATGAGGCCCACATCAAATGCATCTCTTTTCCAAGTAGTTTTGAAAACAGTGAAACAAACATAACAAAGTCAACTATAAATGTCTAGAAAGTTTTAGTTCCAAGATGTCGATTAGTAGGGAGCTGGGCCAACACGAGGGAGATGGTCAAGGGAGAGGAAGGACAACACAGAGATGTGGCGGGTCAGGGCAGGGTGGGGGCAGAGGAGGAGAGAGCAATGGAAGTGAAAATATTCGGCTCTTGGACACACGGGGGACACCTGTCCACCAGCATCAGGAAAGGTGGCTCCTAAACCCCAAACTGGGGTCCAAGGTGGCCTGTATTTAAAGGTCTCTGTTAAACGGGAAGGAAAAAGGCACAGTCACGGCAGACAGCAGGTGCTTCATGCTGAGTAATTCAGAAGGACATCCCTCCCCACACAGAGCTGGAGAGAGAGGTGCCTGCTGAGCTGAGTGCCATTCCAACCTCCTGCTGAGTCCCACACCAAGAGAACAAGGCAGCAGGAGGAGCAGGCAAAGAAGAAAAGTTGAAATTCCTCAACAAAAGGTAAAACTAGCAAGCCTAAAGGGTTTGTTATGAAGTTCAAACAAGATAGGGTTATGAAAAGTCCATGTGACCTGTCTCTCTGCTGATCACAGATATTAGAAGCCTACTAATATATCAAATGTGGGGCCTGCCAGGGAGTGACTGTGGAAGAGAGACCAGAGGCTCAGTGGGACATTGTCCTGGTAGGTGACATTCTGCTTCTATGCAAACAGTTTACAAGGACAGGAAGCTCACAACTGTGCCATGAAGATGGTGCCACTGCTTATATTCAAAAATAGGAAGAGAATGGATGAAAAAAAGTTCTCTTTTTTACTCTTATAAATTGCTATACTATGGAGTGTTCCAACCAGTACTCAGCTTGAGGCTGACACCAGTAACGATTGTGAACATGGCTGAGAACCGTAGGTCTGGAGTCACAATGAATAGTGACTCTGAGCCGGGTGTGGTGTGTCCACCAGGACACATTTGGCAGTGTCTGAAGAGCTGTCCAGAGGGGTGCAGTGGTACCCCACTAGGCACAGGTGGCCCACAGCATGATTTGTCAGCCAGCCTCCTCCAACCTTCCCTCGTCTGCACAATGGAGACTAGACAGGGACCCATCCGAAATCTGTAAAGCACTTTATGTAACAGTGTATTAAGCCTGTCTGACTTCTTTCTCTCGTCTTCAGCAGAGCCCTGTGATTCAGTAAAGTAGGCATTTGAAAATAAAAGCTCAGAAAAAATAAATAACTTGCTCAGACAGCAGTGATGTTCAGTGATAACCATGGGTCTAGACAGAAATTGCTTTTTAATCCATGTTTTCCCCACCATAACTTTACAGATGAATGAGAAGACTCAATCTTTGATATTGCCTCAAACATCTGAAGATTTCTTTTGTGTGCCTGTGAATACAAACTCAAGACAGAGACTACATGAGAGGTTGTGGTGATTAAGTTAAATAATGCAGAATGGAGCCCCCACCAAAAAAGAGACAGTTTAATATTTGGCCTAATATGTCCTTCCTAAATCTCTAGTTTTTATAGTTTTGCCTGCTGAGTACATTGTGTATTTTTTAAGACTTCGTAAGAAACTGCAATCATCCTTGGGAACAGGTACTGTACAGGCATTTTTTAAGATATGTAAAAAACACTATGCGTTAACATATTTCAAATGCTGATTTTGTGTTCCCTACCATTTATCCATGACAGGAAAAATTGCTTCCCCTAACTGCTATTTATTTTAAGAGAGGATAATTTGATTTTGTTCCACTATACCAAGAAAGATCTCTACATTTCATCTTTTTAAAGTTAGTTAGTTTTAAAGTTTTAAAGCTTTTCAGAGCACTTGAGTACAGCTGCAGCTTGGGGATCTGTTGGTTGTTACATTTCTGGAATATATGGTCATTAAGGATAAATAATCATTTTAAAGAAATGGGAAGATTATGTGAGTACAGCTGTAGCTTGGGGCTCTGTCAGTTGTTACATTTTGAAAATATATAGCTATAAATTATAAATAATTATTTTAAAAAATGGAAGATGGAACTCTTTCCTGTTGGCTGTTAAGATTTGATTCTGAGTTCTGTGCACCTGAATAGGGACACTTGAGAATGGAAAGGGAAACGAGCAGTAAGGTGCACAGAAACAACGTCTCTGCTTTGAGTCGCCACAGAGAAAGGATCTTCTTAATCCATGACTACGTGCCAGGCTGATGTGATTACTAACCACATGTTAAGTGCACGTTTTTATACCATGTATAGCTGTGTGTCAAGTTAAACACTTTTACCTGTTCTTTTACCTTAGTTAGCAGATTTATATTCACTTCTTCCTCAACAAGGATTTGGGGTTTCAATAGATAAAAGATAAAATGTCAAGGGAGGTTACACAAGATAAAATTGACATTTTAAAAAAAATGACCTGGGAGGGCGGAGCAAGATGGCAGCTGTGTAACAGCTTCCTTGCAACTGGGCACGGTGAGACTGGAGAGAGAGGATTTCAGGCATCTCTGGCAGGGGGGATCTGCCCAGAAACTTCCCTTTGGGGACACAGGGAGACAGTGTGAGACTTCTGGACACCCTGAGGAAGGCAAAAGCAGCGGAGATTGGGCAAGTGGTTGCGTGTGTTTCGTTCGGTCTAATACTGTCGGCAGCTGTGGGTGGGGCAACAGTAGGACTGCAGGCTGGAAAGGCCTTGCCTGTGTGCTGTTTGGGTTTCTTTTAGACTTGGCGCTCAGTAGAGCTGCCTTGGGAGAACTTGGGCAAGAGTGCAGGGGTCTTTGAGCATTGTCTGGGGCCCCAGATGGGGCCACCGAGCCAGACGGAGCCACCGTCTGGTTTGGTTGTGGGCTGTGTGGAGTCATTGTGGGAAAACTGCCCTGACAAGCTCCACCCTCAGAGTCGCAGAACAAACATCGAGTGGAAGTGAGTAATCTAGAGACTGAGCAGTCTAAAGGTGGGGACTGAAATGCCTTGCAGCCTTAGCCCTCAGGGGCATAGGGTGAGACCAGGTTTGGCACACTGGGTAAGTGGATAGCCACTTAAGGAGTGGTCCCAGCCACAAGCACTTTCCTGGGATAGCTTCTGCTTAGCCCAAGTTAGCAATTTAACATGCCTTCTAAACAGGCTGAGGAGGATTTAAGCTCTCCACCCTGCGGGGTTTGAGAAATCATTAGAGCCACAGGGTCACTCTCTACAAAGATCCAGTAACAACAGAGTGATTCTTCCAGGGTCTGATCTGGGAGAGACACCTCCCCAACTCTGAGGACGGTCATAGGCAACAGTGAAAAATAATCTTGAGGCGGAATCAACAGAAAAACTCTGGAAATATGAATAATCAGAGTAGATCAACTCCCCCAAGGAATGACAAGGTAGATACAGCACAAGATCCCTTGCATAAGCAAATGGCTGCAATGTGAGAAATCGAATTCAGAGTCTGGATAGCAAATAAGAACAATGGGATGGAGGAAAAGATGGAATTAGAATTTCAAGCAGCAATCCAAAAGCTGTCTCAGGAATTCAACAAATTCAAAGACACAATGACCAAAATTTTGACACATGGAGACAAGAAGTTGCAGCCCTCAAAGATATGAGAAATACAGTAGAATCTCTCAGTAACAGAATGGAGCAAGCAGAAGAAAGGATTTCTGACATGGAAGACAAAGCTTTGGAACACTCCCAAACTTCCAAAGAGGTAGAGAAATGGAAGGCAAAAATGGATCATTCTCTCAGACAGCTCTGGGATAACTCGAAGAAAACCAATATTCGCCTTATAGGGATACCTGAAAAGGATGAAGTGGCATCACAAGGTACAGAGGCTCTTCTTTAATGAGACTATGAAAGAGAACTTTCCAGACATGCCAAGAGATTCTGAAATTCAGATAGCAGACAGTTTCAGAACCCCAGCACGACCCAACCCAAATAAGACATCCTCCAGGCATATCATAATTAAGTTCACGAAAGTTAATATGAAGGAGAAAATGCTGAAACCAGTCAGATGTAAGAAATCCATTACTTATAACGGGAAGAATATTAGAATAACTGCAGATTTCTCTGATCAAACCATTCAAGCTAGAACAGAATGGTCATCAACTTTCAATCTCCTAAAACAAAAGAACTTTCAACCCAGGATCTTGTATCCAGCTAAACTGAGTTTCATCTATGATGGAGAAATTAAATACTTCAACGACATCCACATGCTAAAGAAATTTGCTATAACTAAGCCAGCTCTCCAGGATATTCTCAAACCTATCCTCCACAATGACCAGCGCAAACCTCCACCACAAAAGTAAACACACCCAGAAACTATTTACCAAATTTCATCTTCCATACCGAAGAAAGGACTAAAAATGTCCACTGGACTTTCTAAAGATTTATCATTATTTACAATTAATGTGAATGTGAATGTGTTTAAATTGTCCTCTAAGGAAGCATAGGTTGGCTGACTGGATACAAAAACTCAGGCCAGATATCTGCTGCATACAAGAATCTCATCTTACCTTAAAAGA
>CAUYON010069315.1:0-21502 GCA_963573935.1 Arctocebus calabarensis
TAGAGCCCAGGAGTTGGAGGTTGCTGTGAGCTGTGATGCCACAGCACTCTATCCAGGGTGACAGCTTTAGCCTCTGTCTCAAAAAAAAGAAAAAAGAAAATATTTCAAATTGTATATGAAACCAGCACATTGTACCCCATAATTGTAGTAATGTACACAGCTATGATTTAATTTTAAAAAAATAGTATGCATACAGTTCAATATTCTAGTATTTTCACCTAGAGGTATATCCCAAGCATTTTCCTATGTTATCAGATATTTGCCCAATGCAAGATCTATAGCAGTCATTATTATTAGAAATTTAATTAGTTTTCAATTTTCTCCCATTGTAGATAATGCTGTGATGAATATCTTTGTAGATCAATATTTCCCCCCATTTGGACTGATTCTAGGAGGTAAAATGACTAAGTCAAAAAATATAGATATTTCTACGGGTTCTTCACACATATTCCTATCATTTTAAAATACATGTTAAATTTTAGTTTACACATTTAACTGCTTGTAGAGTCTAGCTTAGGCTCCTTCTTACAGTGCACTTAGGCACAAAGTCTCTTCAGGGTGGAGACGTGGCCTGGAGGATAGAAACCTAAAGAAAAGGCTGAGCTCTCCTTTGAGTGGCAGGTCTGACAGGGATAGAGAAGTAGGGCAGCAAGTTGTAGGCGGAGGTGACACAGGACAGCCTCAGAGGAGAGGCTGAAGGTTGAAAAGCTGCCATGGAAGGAACCTGAAACAGGAGTGAGGCAAGACATGAGCGTTGTGTGGGCACATTTATGCTAGAAGTACAGTTGGGCGGGTGGATGGGTCTCATGGGAACAAGAGGATGTGCCACGGAGGGGCGTGCAAAGAGAAAGAGTAGGGAGCAAGTCTCCGTTCATTCTTCACCCTCACAGATGAGGTCATGAATGGCCACTTGAAGCCTCAAGGCCAAGGCTAACTTCTGCTAAGCCTGGCTTGGTGGGCACTTTCCCACTCTAACACAGGTAATGGGTCCCAAAGCACTTCGAAGTTCTCTATAAAGACCAGAGTATAGGCTCGGCACCTGTGGCTCAAGGGGCTAAGGCGCCAGCCACGTACACCTGAGCTGGCGGGTTTGAATCCAGCCCAGGCCCGACGAACAACAATGACGGCTGCAACCAAAAAATGGCCGGGCGTTGTGGCGGGCACCTATAGTCCCAGCTACTTGGGAGGCAGAGGCAGGAGACTCGCTTGAGCCCAGGAATTGGAGGTTGCTGTGAGCTGTGACACCACGGCACTCTATCCAGGGTGACAGCTTGAGGCTCTGTCTCAAAAAAAAAAAAAAAAGACCAGAGTATAAGACTTGTACTGATTTGTTCATGATTCTGCCTTCCTGAGGGCAGGGACTGTGTATATTATTCATCTTTAGTATTATATAGCCACTAACAATACAGGGCAAGGCCCATCTTGCATCTTTGCTGGATGGATAAATGAATGAATGATGTCTTGTGAATCTTTTGTCCACTCTGGTGATTACCAGCTTTAGCTCAGTGCTATTCTAACAGATGCGTGCTATGCTTTGGGTACTAAGCTCTACTGTCTTTAGAGCATAAGCTTTGAATGGTGACGCATTTGTACTGATCTGTGCTCACTCTTTCCTCATCATGTCTTGTGAGAGGACTTGGATGGGGGCAGATTGTTACAGCAGAACAGAATGAAGCTGCAGAGCCAAGATCAGCTTTGGTATCACATGGTGTCCAGACCCCGGCAGCCAGAGTCATGCACATATGTGTTGTCAGGGGCCTGCTCTCTGTCCTTCTCATTCTGCCCTCTCACAAAGCACTCACCCTGTCTTTGACTTCTTTCTCTTCTCACTCGTGTGCCCCAGACTCCTGACTCTTGAGCCTGTCTAGAGACTTCACTGTCGCTAACCGCATCCCCAGCTGAACTTGCCATCTTTAAGTCTTTCCAATCTTTCTTTCTAGTGAAGGATGCCATGTTTGCCACAGGTGCCAGGCATGCTGCCTAGCACTGCACAGGCACTATTTCCCTTGATTCTTTCCATAACCCTATGACTCTCCCAACTTTAAAGATGAGACACCTGAAGTTTAGAGAAGTGAAAATCACGTGACAGAAAGAGGAAAGCTGGGCAGGATTTAAACCCACAGTTCTCTGTTCTCAAAGCTTCCCATGCTTTTTTTTTTTTTTGAGACAGAGCCTCAAGCTGTCACCCTGGGTAGAGGGCTGTGGAATCACAGCTCCCAGCAACCTCCAATTCCTGGGCTCAAGCGAATCTCTTGCCTCTGCCTCCCAAGTAGCTGGGACTATAGGCGCTCTCCATAATGTCCAACCATTTTTTTTTGGTTGTAGCCGTCATTGTTGTTTGGCGGGCCTGGGCTGGATTCGAACCCACCAGTTCAGGTGTATGTGGCTGGCACCTTAGCCTGTTGATCCACAGGCGCTGAGCCAGCTTCCCATGCTTTTAAGTATAGACCACACTTCTGCACCATCACGAGGACATCCCAGCCACACCTCAATCTCAATGCTCCTTCCTTTCCCAAGTTGCCACTGGCTACTGCACACCACATAATCCCTCCTCATGCTCCCACATAATCCCAATCACTTGGGTCACACATTTTGGCACTGGATTAAGCACTCTATACTTTAATAATCTGACTTCTCTTGTCTGCAAAATTATAAATCCCCCTAGATTCGGGCTCATGTCAGATACTTTTCTTGCATTTCTTCATTCCTAGGACAGTGCTGGGCTCACAGTAGGTGTCTGTTAAATTCCTATTGAAGTAAAGTGTCTTTGACCTGTAAACAAGGTTTCTGCAGACTATCAGGCCTGATATCTCACAGTGCAATATCAGATTTAGGTGATTTGTCATTGACAATTTTATGGGGTCTGAGTCCCTCACAAAAGAGAAACCCCCATGGGACATGTGAGTTTGTATATGTCCACACACACTCATGGAATGACAGTTGGGCAAGGTCAGACAGGATCCCGGAGTTGGAAAAGGACTGCAGAGTTCCCAAGGTGTTTAACCACATTCTGGGCATTAATAATTGCATTCGCTCATTCAGCACTCATTTGGTGACAAACGTCGAACCCTTGGACAAAAGACATTCCTACCCTCAGGAGTATAACTTCACTTCTGACTGGTGGTGACACTGTCCTGATGGTGTGTTAAAACACTGAGTATGTTTAAAGACTGGCTGTGAAGTTCTTTTTCCCCAATGTGGAAATGTGGCCCCATTTTTTGGTAAGAAAAATCAGTAGAAAGCTAGCGTTCAATTTGTTGAAATTCACTCAGTCAGTTTCACTGCCACACCTACGTGACTTATCCTGCCTGAGGAACAGCTCCAGCTCAGGGGTAAAAGAAATTGTAATTGCATTAAGCTTCCAGATGATAAAAATATTGCTTCCTGCTCTCATCCTCCTGTACCTTTAATTGCCACTAACCATGACAGTCACATTGCCATGGGCTTTCAGCTATGCCATTGTGGGGTCATATTTGAACTGTTTTCTCTCATCTGCAGTGGCAGTGAAATGAAATCTTAACTTTTTTTCTTAACAGTATCTTAAATACGCAAAGTATGTCATCTATTTTCCATGATTATCTCTAGTCTAGCCTGCACTATAGCCAGGCCTTACCAAGACTATTTTTTGACAGGTGAGGGGAAATTCAGAACTTACTGAAGAAGCACAGATGAGCACTGTTTGTGGAATCAAGGATATCAACCTTTAGAGGGCTAAGTGCAGAGTGTAGGACCTGGATCGTGTTTTAGACCAAAATAACAGCCTAGAGGATGGTACTGAGCAGTTTCCATTGGGCCGTGAGACCTTCTCTGTGCCTCTCTGGGAAATTTATGAGGGTTACCGGCGTTGTCTTAATTGGAAAGAGAAACCTCATTACAACGAGCACTCCTAGAATCTACTTTCTCCCGGCTCAGAGAAATCAGTCATTGGGACTGATAGAGAAAAAACAAAAACTCTAAGCACTTTTAGGAATGGACAATCAGAAGGCTGCTTTAGATAGGGCAGCCTCTAGCCAAAATGTTTAAGTTGAATATTTCATGCTTTTATTTCCAACTTTCAGTTATAAAATACAAGCATGAGAAGCTCAACAATACAATGAAAGCCTCAGTTAAATTCAAAAGGTAGAATTATTGGGAACAACTGTCATAGTGTCTTCAACAAAGTCACATGTTAAAACAAAGCGTTTCTCTAGATTGAAAGAGACACAAAGGACATTGCAACCAGGTGCAATGCTTGGTTTTAATTTAGATTCTGGTTTGGAAAAACTAACTATAAAGACAAAAACTATAGCCTTACCCCTGCCACTTTATGCCAGCAAAGGCCCAACCACCTCAGCCAAGTGTCCAGGTCAACATCCTACTCTCAGGAGTATAACTTCACTTCTGACTGGTGGTAACACTGTCCTATGGTGTATTAAAACACTGAGTATGTTTAAAGACTGGCCGTGAAGTTCTTTTTAGAGCTTTAGCTTTAAAGTAAAGCTTTATCACTTTCAAGTGGTAACTTGGAAGTATGTATCTTTAGGCTGGGCCTGGTGGCTCATGCCTGTAGTCCTAACACTCTGGGAGGCTGAAGAACGTGGATCCCTTGAGCTCATGAGTTCAAGACCAGCCAGACAAGAATGAGACCCTATCTCTACTAAAAATAGAAAAACTAGCCCATTGTTGTGGCAGGTGACTATAGTCCCAGCTACTCAGAAAGCTGAGGTAAGAGGATCTCCTGAGTTCAAGAATTTGAAGTTGCTGTGAGCTATGATGATGCCATGGCACTCTACCAAGGGCAACAGAGTAAGATTCTATCTCAGAAAGAAAAAGAAAAAAAAGAAAGTATATACCTTTGATATATATGATGTGATGAGAATGGCATTCTAACTTGCCACAACACTCAGCTATTTTTTAGGACAAGGGTCTCACTCTTGCTCAGGCTGGTCTCAAACTCTTGAGCTTAAGCAATCTACCCACTTCAGCCTCCCAGAGTGCTAGGATTATAGGCATGAGCCACAGCACTTGGCCTAAATTCATTAATTTTTTAAAAAGAAGATTCTGAAACAGATTGATCATTATAAGGGCCATGAGATGAGGAATATGATTAACACTAAACATTCCAAGGAAGAAAGAAGGAAAATAAAAGGAAAAAATGTGGTGGAGTGGATGGGGGGTTGAAGTTTGGGGAATACCTAGAAACAACTTTCAAACAAGGCCCAGCTAAACCTGTGGAGCCCTAGAGGCAGAGATTAAAATGGTATCAGACTAATTATAATATAATAGCTAACATTTAAGTAAAAGTAATTATGTGCCAGACATCTTTCTAAATACTGGTCATACATTAATCAACAACCATCCTAGGGAACATTCCATAAAATCTTGATGTCTCATAAATCAGTGGAAAATAAAGGTACATTTGTATTTAAGCCAGGGAATTGCACAAAAGAAAGTTTGGACAGGGATCTAAAGGAAGGCTGAAGCAAAATACTACACCAGGGCCTTGGCGGAGGTTCTTCTTTGAGATTAAGGGCTCGGGGAAAACAATGAAAACAAGAGTTAATTTTACTGAAATGAAGTTGAGGTATTTTAGAGAAACCACTACACAACTGTATTAGAAGTTCTTAGGCCAGGTGCAGTGGCTCCTGCCTATAATCCTAGCACTTTGAGAGCCCAAGGTGGGAGATCACTTCATGCCAGGAGTTTGAGACCAACCTGGGCATCACAATGAAACCCTATCACTAAAAAAAAAAAAAAAAAATTAAAGGGGCGGCACCTATGGGTCAAAGGAGTAGGGCGCCGGCCCCATATGCCAGAGGTGGCAGGTTCAAACCCAGCCCCAGCCAAAAACTGCAAAAAAAAAATTAAAAATTAAAAATTATCTGGAAATGTCTCGCAGCACCTGTGGCTCAAGCAGCTAAGGTGCCTGCCACATACAGCTGAGTTGGCAGGTTCGAATCCAGCCGGGGCCCGCCAAACAACAATGACGGCTGCAACCAAAAAAATAGCCAGGCATTGTAGCAGGCACCTGTAGTCCCAGCTACTTGGGGGGCGGAGGCAGGAGAATTGCTTGAGCCCAGGAGTTGGAAGTTGCTGTGAGCTGTGATGCCACATCACTCTACCCAGGGTGACAGCTTAAGGCTCTGTCTCAAAAAAAAAAAAAAAAATCATCTGCAAAGAAAAAACTTGATAACATCTACCTCAGAAATTTTCAAAAACCTTTTAAGCAGAGGACCCTGGATGCAAGTTGAGCATAAGTGGGATTCAATGTATTAAAGACATACAAGTGGGGCTTGGCACCGTAGCACAATGGCTATAGTGCCAGCCACATACATGGAGGCTGGTGGGTTCAAACCTGGCAACAATGATAACTGTAACAACAACAAAAAATGTAGCCAGGTGTTGTGGCGGGTGCCTGTAGTCCCAGCTACCTGGGAGGCTGAGACAAGAGAATCACTTAAGCCCAAGAGTTTGAGGTTGCTGTGAGCTGTGACACTCTACTGAGGGTGACATAGTGAGACTCTGTCTCAAAAAAAAAGACATATGGGGCGGCACCTGTGGCTCAGTGAGTAGGGAACTGGCCCCATATACCGAGGGTGGTGTGTTTGAACCTGGCCCCAGCCAAACTGCAACAAAAATAGTCTGGTATTGTGGCAGGTGCCTGTAGTCCCAGCTACTTGGAGGCTGAGGCAAGAGAATCACTTAAGCCCAAGAGATTGAGGTTGCTGTGAGCTGTGTGATGCCACTGCACTCTACCCAGTGTGACATAGTGAGACTCTGTCTCAAAAAAAAAAGACATACAAGTGGGATTGCTCTGGTTGAAGACAGAGGCCCCATCCCCACCGTGTAGTCGCCCAGCTCTCCACCGTTTCTCACCTCCCTCCCCACACCTGCTCTTGGGACCCTATTTACAGAAGAGAGAATGATGCTCATAGACCTTCTCCTAGTCGCACATTGGTCCCTTCCAACCCTCAGCCCAAGTCATTGGTATCCCCACCCTGGCCTCCAGCCCCATGCAGGTATGGGCAAGAACAGACCAGGAATATTCCTCAGTTTTTTCTTCAGCAACTTTCTTAAGATATAATTCATATCCATAAAATTCATCCTTGTAAAACGTTCAGTGGTTTACGCTATAGTCACTGATTGTGGAATAATTCCTACTATCTAATTCCAGAACATTTTCATCACCTTAAAATGAAACCCTGTATTCATTACCAGTCACTCCTGATTTAACCCCTCCCTACAGGCCTAAGCAACCCTGATCTACTTTCTGTCTTTACCAATATGTACAGACTCGTACACTACATGGCTTATTCATCCCTGGATTTGGGGGAGAGTTTTGCAGGAACTTAGGCAACAGAACATCACTGTCCCCCCTGTTTGCTTGCTGCAGTACAAGGCATCCTGGCTACTTCCCAGACCTCAGCCAGAGACTGAGGGTCCCAACCTCGTCAAGGAGTGAACAGTTGGAAAGAAGAGCCCAATGACCTGGAGCTTTGGGAGTGACTGGCCCTGAGTGCAAGGGATTTCTCTGAAACTTCCAAGGAATAGCCAACAAAATGGATGCCGAGGGAACAGCCTGTCAAAAAGTATATAATTGTACCTTTAAAGCACACAAAGCCTCCTATTTCTATGGGAAGCTGAAGTTAATATGTTGACAGTTTAAAAGGCAACACTGGGAGGCTGGGCTGCAGAAAGGAGATTGCACTTCTAAGTCAGACAAGAGTTACTGGGTCACTGTACGCCTGTTTTCTTATCTGTAAAAGGGCTGTAGTGCTATCTACTTTGTAGGTGGTTGTGAGAATTAGAAATAGCGAAAGTGCCAAGTGCATTCCTGGAGCACTTAGTGGGTGCTGAATAAACGGCAGCTGCTAGCCATGGTCACAGGGCAGTATGCATGATGGTTAGAGCATGGCCGCACAGTTAGCCGGACTCCCGTGTGAGACTGGCTCTGCCACTCAGTTCCCTTCTCTGCGAGATGGAGACAATGACAGACCCTACCTCACAAGGTCATGTAAGGGGTCAAACTGGACATTCCTAGCTCATATGGAATGCTCACTATAGCCAGGCGCTATTCCAAGCACTCTCCATGTACGAACTTAATCTTTTCGATAACCCTATTGAGATTATGAGGTAGGTCCTATTATTTTCCCCATCCTACGAGTGAGGAAACTGAGGCATAAATCAAGTGACCTACCCAAGCTTACTGTGCCAATTAATGGTAGTGCTGGTATTTAATCCCAAACAGTCTGCCTACAGAGGCTATAGGCTTTACCACTACTCTAAGCTGCAAGGTTCTAGCACAGTAAATGTTAGCTACTGTGGCTGTGAGATAGTAATAATAATTTAAAAAAAAACATGTCTTGGTGGCTGTATTGGGCTAAGGAGTTTGACTAAATCCTTAACTTTAACTTTGGTGGAGGACAGCAACTGGGTCTTACCCATCTCTGTGTCCACAAGTACTTGGAACACAGTGCCTGACATAGAAAAGGACTCCATAAGTATTGTTGGAGAAACAAATGAGCTTTTCAAACTGCTATATTTATTAATATATAGAAGAAGCTTCTAGAAGAAGGGCCACATAGTGGTCCTTTTGGGGAAGGCTGGTGTTCACTGAGCTGTAGCTGGACAGGGCCATATTTGACTACTCTGCCCCTCCTTTTGTTTTCCAGGTCACCAAAGGGCCATGATTCTCATGAACATTTTAATTGGTCTGCTCTCCCGTAATCTCCATTCACTGACTCCACTTCTTTCATCACCCAGTTCCAAACACCCACGCCCAATTCCACTCACTCGCTCTGCACACACACCAGGCCCATTAGACACTGGGCTTCCCACACACTGGAAAATTCCCTCTCTATCTTGTACAAGATCGATTGTCTGCCTGTCAGTCTTGTGCCTGCTTTCTGAATGACTCAGACCCACTTCACCCAGATCTCCATGACTTTGGGATTCGATCTGTTGATTGCCTTCTTTCTTATCCCTGGACATTCAGAGCATCCCACTCACAATGGAGTTCTGCAGGGTGGAGGAGTGAGCTTCAGACAGTACAGATTGGCATCATCAGCTTGTACGGTCACCTTCTGTTGGTGTTGACAGAAACCTCCTTGTGCCCTTGGACTGAGGCCTGGCACTGTCTGTTCAGCAGCCTGTGGCTCTCTAAGCCTCCTCTAGAGCTGTCACATTCTTCCAAGAACCCAGAGACAGGTCCAGCGCACAGATTGCATTAAGCTTTGTCATACAGGGGATTTCTACACAGAAAGCCTGAGCCCTCAGTAAACACCAAGTTATGGGCAAATCTTGGATTCAACTAGAGTCATGTGAGTGAAAGCCTAACTCGGCTTTGTTCCCAGATAACACAACTAGTAACTTCCTGATTGTGACCCTAATCAGGATTCGAATGCCAAAGAAGAGGCTGAGAGTCAGCCTAACCTTGGAGGGACGGTGAGGTTGAGGAGCAGGGGCATCCCTAACTCCCTGGCCTGAGTCAGGCCCTCTGACCTTGTGACAACTCAACTTTACTGGGCTCTAATCTCACTCTGACCCCATGGCCCACACCTCAGCCCAAACGCACGCTGTCCTGATACCTTTGTATCTTCATTAACGCTGCTCTCTGTGCTCAGAAAGGGTACTGGTCAGTTTAATTACTAGGCCTCTCATCTCATTTCTTGGACCTGGACAGTTCCCAGCCAGGCTCTTAGGAAGGTCAGATTGCTCAAGCTCAGAAGAAGCAAAGGGCAGCAGGTGTTTTGGGAAGTGTAACTGTTACTTCAGAACCATGGCTGAATGTGTGACGCCTGTGGCCAGCTAAGACGCATTTGGGAGGGAAAGGGCTTCCTTTCAAATGTGCCTGGGTGGGCACTGTGTGAGACTGGGATAAGAAAAGCTCAGAGGATGCACACATGGTCTTTCCATGGGGCCTTTCTACCTCCTACCTGTGCACATGACGGCGGCAAAGACCCAGCACTGCCCATAGCGCACAGGCTGGCAGCCTGTGGCACGCCACTGCTTCAGGATGGCCACACTGCCCGTCCACTCTGCAGGGTTGACTCCATCTGTGTAGTTCTCACTCCAGTTTCCATTGAGCACCCCATTGTCATCGTTGCTGTTGATCTGAAGAACACCCGTATTAGAGAAGCATGGAGACAGACATTTCTTCAGTAAGATATGATGTGTGGGCTTCCTTGGAAAGCCCACAGCTTGGCACACAGAGGAGAATTTGACCTCATTTTACTAGGCACTTCCAGACCTGCTAGGGAAGGGCTAGAGGTGGGGCCAGCTAGTCTGACTTGTGCTCCACTGTTAATTAGTTTATTATTCTGTTTCTATCTGCTTCTTTATCCCATATCCTCCCATCTGCTATAAAGCTGTGTCCTGGCTCTGAGAGCTTTAAAAATAATTCAGAACAAAGGAAATTGAGAAACAAGATCGGAACTACACTTTCCCAAAGCACCCAATTTGGAATTAATAGAGGTGAAAGCCTGACCTCATCTATTTCAGAGCTTGACTGGGAACTTGTTACCCACATTCTGGCATCAGTCTCATTCAAATGGCATTGCCAGGGGGTCCCTCCTCTCAAGTCTTCATTCTCCCACTGCAGTGGGCAGGGCACCCCCCAGGCCGCTTCCTCCCTCGCTGGGCACAGCAGGGACCTCACCATGGCGCACATCACTCTGCTGACATAGACGGGGCTTCCCCGCAGGGCACAGTCTGTGGCTGGGTCAATCTGGGAGTGCAGGCTCTTGTCTAGCAGCTTCAGGCAGATGTCTATAATATTCTCTTCAAACTGCAGAGGAGACACAGACAGGAGAGGTGCCCTTGCTTGGCGTGTGGGAGTGCGTAAAACCGACATGACCCACCCCGCCCAGCTAGCTCTCTGAGGGAGTGTGTTTGTGGAAGACAAACCCATTTGGAAGGTAACTGTGTCAAACCAACAGCCACGGTCTGCCTCCCATTCAGGGGTGGGATTCCAAAGCTCTGGGCTCTGGTACCTGTGGCCTGCACGTCGAATCCCTCCCTCTTCATTTTGAAGTGACTACTGCCCGTTCCCCCCCACCCAGTGAGTTTGGCTGAAAAGTCTGTTTCTCCTTCTTCTCCTCTGAATCTGCACCCTGGGAACCCCTGGGATGCTCCTGCCAAACTGCACTGCTTCTTCCACACTCACCTGAGGACCCACCTGTCATTGGCAGCTCCTGCTCAGGTGATGGTGTAACCTGCCCCGGTACCTGCAGTTCAGTGGGGCTCTAGACTCACTAACGGCATGTGAAACTTCCCACCCAAGGCAGGCAGACTGGCTCCTCCTGGTCCTTCTGACTCGGTGTGAATGCCATGTCCTCTCAGGGCTCCCCAGCCCTGAGCCTGGTTTGGCTCCATAACCCGGGGTGTGTCCCCGCTACTCCTTCGACTCAGTTATGTGGTGTGTGGTCAAGGCCCATCTTTCCTACCTGAGTGAGCATTCTGCCTCATTCCAGCTGTCTTCATGACTCTGGACCCAGACCTGGCACAGTGCCCAGTGCACTACAGAGAGTCTGAACATCTTTGTTGAAAGTGTCTAAATGAATACATTTATTCCTGAGAAACACTGGGCAACAAGAAGAATCAGGAAGCTTCTCCGATCCATCTTCCCCAGAGGATAGTCTGACCAGTTCACTTTTCTGCTTTAAAATGGTCAAAGGTCTCTATGGCCGAGGGGTGTCCAACAGCAGACTGAGGCTGGTTATGACTGCTTATCTGTGGTGATGGTTGCCACAAAAGTTATGCAAGGACCTTTTCTTTGCACATTAGCTTTCCTTAGTTTTTGTGTATTTAATGTGCGGCCCAAAACAACTCTTAAGCATTCATAGCCGGTTCTCAGCAGCAATTGGATACCCCTGGCAAAGAATCAAAGATCCAGCCTCCTTCAGAAGTCTCTCCTAGATCACCTGCCCCAATATCTCCAGCCTCGTGTCTCAAAATCCCCCCCACCACCGCCACCATGTTTTCCAGCAACACCAGATTCCTTATAACTCCTGCAGGAGGCCAAACTGTTTCCCGCCTTCCTGTCTTTGTCCATGTCTTCTCTCTGTCTGGAATGTTTCTCCCCCTTTCCATCAGTTGGGTGACTCAATTCAAGCACATTCCCTCCCAGGAAGCCTCTCTGATACTCCCATGCCCAACCAAGAGCTCTTCCTTTTGCTCCCATAACAGTCTGCGCCTTTCTCTCAATCTCTACACACCCCACTGCATGGTAAATGATCTGTTTTGTGTCTGTGTCCCCACTACACTGTGGGATCAGGAACAGTGTTTTATTCCTTTGTCCCGTCTCTAGCACTTAGCACCCTGCCTGGCGCCAAGCAGGCATTCAATATGCCTTAATGAGGAAGAGAGCCAGAAGGAGAGGGACCCAGGGCTCAGAAAGCAGAAACTCTGTTTCTCACAGAGGACAGTAAACTTCTGTCCAGGGGCTCTTCAGGACCCCCAATCTGTTCCTGCTGAGTAAGGGGTTGGGACTATGAATTGGGGCCAGTCAAGGCGGCTATGCCTCATCTTGGTGGTAGCTACCCTTGGGCCCAAATTGGGCTGAAAGCCACACATGTTGGAATTCTATTAGGGTAGGTCCAGGAGAGGAAGCATATCAAGCTGATAAAAGGTTCCCTGGGGACCGCCAGAGTTGCTCAGATGACACCCCTTCTGCGTGGTTAAGAGCTGATCTTCTCCCTCCCATGGTGTTTCTGGCACCAGGACTCAACCTGGAGAACCCTCTTCCCTGGCCTGGCACCTGCTGCAGGCTGAGCTTTAAATGAGAGGCAGGCTTTTACATAGAGAACAGCTGCAGAGCATTCCAGTTAACATGATGCTATTTTTACATATTAAATCATGTTTCAGAACATGTGTAGAAAGCAAAATGCAGAGGAACCGACACCAAGCTGGTGACAATGCTTAGGATGACCTTCATGTATCCATTTTTGTAATTTTTTTTGCAAAGTTTTAAAAACAATGATGTATTAACTTTCATAATGAAAAGGCTATATCATCAAAACAAATGAATAAAGAGGCAGCGGTCATGGGGAGGGAGTGTTCCTGCTCACTGGCCCTGTTTCCAGCTGCCATGTTCAGGGGCTCGTCCTCGGTGTGGGGAAATTGGTGCCAGGGCCCATCGCCAGGGGTTGTGAGGATAAAGTGAGAGAGTGGAAAACGGGACCTATCAGAAACACAGTTTAACAAACAAAGTTATTACTAGGCACCACAGCAGCCTCAAGGATGCGAGTCCCTTCGTCCTCAACCTCACACTCAGTGGAACTCCTGGGCAGGTGCTGTCAGCTGCCTTTTCCTTAACTCCTGTTGTCCAAATCAGACATGGTCAGCAAAAGACACACCTTCCCACTTCCCTTGGCTGCTCCTGTAGCAACCTGAGCTCGCTGGCATCACACATTTCCCTGTACCTTTAGTGAGGGATGGTCAGCAATTTTGGCGAGCCTTGAATACACCTGCCTGCTTGAACACATCCCTCTCCTGCGTCCCTCTCCCCATAAGCCCAGGGCCTGGATGGACCACCAGCAGGGCTGACACTCACCTGTCCATAGTTCCAGGGGCATGGGCGGATCCAGCTCTTGTTCCCTTGGTAAATGAAGCCGTAATCATTCATGACATACTCCTGTCGCTGGGGCTCACTGTCCAAGTAGACGGCATCGTCTAGGAATAGAGTGGGAGGACGCAGAGCAGAAAAGTCACCTTGCCCCACTCCCATCCCCTCAGTGCCACGGAAACTGAGCTCTGGAGAGGGTTCCTGGCAACACCAAGAGGGGCACCAGGGGATGGTCTTGGGGATTGCACGCCCCCAGCACCAGCTGGTTCGATATAAACAAACATAAGGTGGAATAATAAGAGTTTACCGTGGTGGAATTTCTTGGTTGGCAAAGCACGTTTACACCCTAGCCCCATTTTAAGGTTGAGAAAATAGTCTCAGAGCGATTAAGAAACTTGCCCCCATCACACATACTTAGCTGGAATTTGAACACAGCCCATGCAATTCCATATTTTGTGCTCTTTCTGCTGTGCTAATCTTGGCTGGAAAAGAGCAAACCTGAACCTAAGTTTTGGCATTGACTTCATCATTTCTTTTGTAGAAATTTAATCCAAGGAACGTATTTAAGATGTACACAAAGGTGTAGTTACTACTATGCCGTGTTCTCGAGGACTGGTTAAATAGCTTCTGTGCACCTCCACCACGGAATTTCATAATTAATATTAACATAAGGCAGCAAAATTGTCTACATGGACTTAGAAATGTACGTGTGATTTATTAAGTTTAAATAGGTTACAAAACAATGTGTACACCATGAAATGACTTTTCTTAAAAATATGTGTGTATAGAGTGCTCACTTTGGCAGCACATATATCAAAATTGGAACGATAGAGATTAGCACGGCTCCCGGGAAGAATGACATGCAAATTCATGAAGCGTTCCGTATTTTTTGGAAGGAACAACCAAGATCATAAATTTTGATGGTGAAAACACAATATTAATAAATTGTCATATGCCAAATATGTATATGTATGCATATTGACAGAGGATTCTGAAGCTTATTCCAAAAGACATTAATTGTAATTATACGTTTTTTCTTTTTGCCTATTGGTATTCTCTAGATTTTCTGAAATGAATATGTGCTATTTTTATGATATTAAAACAAATCTACTTAAAGTAGAGAACAAACAAACAAAAGGCCTTGGGGGGAGATGTCCTCTTTGCAGTGTCCTAGAACTGTCTAGAAGCTCTGCAGACCCTGAGGAAAAGGGTCCTCCTCCTCAGAGGCAGCCTCAGACAGCCTGACAGGCCGCTGATGCAGAGGATTCCTTGCTGAGATGTGTTTGGGGGTTTGGACCTGTGTGGTGAGAAGCTGGGGTTCAGAGTTGAACCACACCCATCCCTCCTCATAGCCAGGAGTGGCCTGAGCTACGGGGTGGTCTTCCCACTGGACAGGGTGATCCTGGGGCAGCTGCTGATCCTGACCTCAGACCACCTTTAGCCTCAGCATTGGGTCTCCCCAGGACCTGGGTACAGGGCAAGCTCAGGAGAGAAGCTTCCTCCCCACATTTCAAGGCCCTCAGTACAAGTCTGAAACCCACAGTCTTCAAGGCCAGGAGGGGTGCCTATCTATGTATGTAAGAGAGAGACAGAGGCAGAGACAGAGAGAACAGACAACTGGCCCTTCTTCATCCAGTGGCAGGGCCTTTTCACCTGGCTGGTCAGTGAGAATGCTGAGCCATTCAGCAACAAGGAGGGAGGAAGTGATTAGAGGTTTTAGAACCCAGCCGGGCTCTGGGTCCTAACGTGACCCAGCAGGTCCCTCCCACGGGGAGGGATAAGACTGAGGGAGAATTAGGAGTCGGGGGACATGGAGGAGATCATACCCTATGTCAGAAGCAAGAGTAGTTTGAGTCTGGCTTTTGGGGAAAGGCACAGCAGACCCACCCCTATTCCTGACTCCTCTGTCCTTCCAACTCTCTCCTGTTTGTGCTTGGTTTTGCCCTGAAGGTTTAGAGGACAGAGTTTGTGTTGTTTGTAGAAGAAAAATACTAAAGACAGCCAAAAATAGGGGACTAGTTAAAAGCATCTGATGCATTCAAACAGTGGCATAATTCTAACACTTAAGACAAATATTCTGATAGGAAAATATGTCCAAAATTAATTTTTATATTAAAAAAGCTAATTGGAGGGCAGTGCCTGTGGCTCATCGAGTAGGGCACCAGCCCCATATACCGAAGATGGCGGGTTCAAACCCAGCCTTGGCAGAACTGCAAAACAGAAAAATAGCCGGGCGTTGTGGTGGGCGCCTGTAGTCCCAGCTACTCGGGAGGCTGAGGCAAGAGAATCACCTAACCCCAGGAGTTGGAGGTTGCTGTGAGCTGTGTGATGACTCACAGCACTCTACCGAGGGTGATAAAATGAGATTCTTGTCGCTATAAAAAAAAGCAAATTGGAGAGTGGCGCCCGTGGTTCAATGAGGAGGGCACCAGCCCTATATACTGAGGGTGGTAGGTTCGAGCCTGGCCCCAGTCAAACTGCAACAAAAAAATAGCTGGGGGTTGTGGCGGGTGCCTGTAATCCCAGCTACTTGGAAGGCTGAGGCAAGAGAATCTCCTAAGCCCAGGAGCTGGCGCTTGCTATAAGCTACGACGCCACAGCACTCTACTGAGGGCGACTCTGTCTCTTAAAAAAAAAAAAAAGCAAATTGGAAGCTAGTATGTGTGACATAATCCTACTTGTGCCCTGCATTGTAAACTAACACACATACTCACAGACACACACGCACTTATTTGATTAAGCATAGAACACTTTCATAAGGCTTCACAAGAAAATGCTAACATGTGTTATTCCCCTGGAGAATGAAACTTGGATATTGGGAGGTTTCCCTTTTTGCCTTCTCCTTTTCTTTTATTTTCTTTTTCTTTTTTGGTTTTAGCCTTTTTTTTTAATTCCACAAATATTCAATGTAGAGCATGAACTACTCTGACAATAAAAAACTCAACTTAAAAATGTATGATAAAGGTCAATGTCAACAGTGGTCAAAATTAATTGTAATAGTTTTCTGTTTAAGTAAAGATGATTTGGTTCAAAATTGGAAACTTCTAAATAAGCAAATAAATAGGAAGGTCTCCCTGCCCTGGGTGAGGGTAGCGCTGAATGTATGAGATTGGGGAGGTTTCTGGGTAGATGGGGAGCAGGGTCTAGAAACCACTGAGCCTGTTTCTCTGGAGGCACTGACAGACAGGAGAGACCCCCTCATGGGGACTGTGCCTTACCTGGGCACCAGGGATTGAAGAGCAGGATGAACTCCCCGAGCTGGTAGGCCGTGACAGAGCCCTGGAAGGGGTCAATGTGAATTTTCAGGAGGTACCGGCCCACGGCCGCCGTGGGAGGAGCACACAGGCTCACCTCCAAGGAGGTGGCCCCATTGGTTTCTATAGAGGCGATCCAGGGGCTGGTGCCAGCACGGTCTGCCAGGCTGAACACGGCCCGAGTCCCCTTGGCCAGGTCAGGCAGGGATCCTGGGAAGGAAGTAGAGCTGAGTCCCTCTGGGGTGACCTCCCAGCCCTTCCCAAAGACCCCCCCAATATACACAGACACATATATGCACACATAGACATATCCCTGTGAGCCAGCTGGGTCCTCACCGGTCTCAGTGACAAAGATGATGTTGTCCAGGCCTGGCTGGAAGCTCCGGTTAGTGAAGTGCAGGGTGATGGTGAAGATCTGGCCCCGGCGAATGATGAGGCGGCAGCTGCTTATCTCCTGTGTGTGGTGCTGCACGTTGTTCCTGGAGGTCTGGAAGTCTGTGAGGGCCACCTCCAGCTCTGCAACGAGGCAGCCAGAGGCAGACTCAGGGTCTGGAGTCTGCACTGATCCTATCTACCACTTACTAGTTGTGCAAACTTGAGAAAGCAACTCAATGTCTTTGAACTTCAGTTTTTACATCAATAAAGTAAGAGTCCAAAATGCCAACCTAACAGGATTAGTATGAGCAGCAAGTGAGGCTCCATGCATGCAAGTTCCTCTTTCTTCCTTCCTTCTTCCTTCCCGCCCGACTTGTCTGACTGTCCCCCTCTCCCTTGCACTATATTTAGGTGCATGGTTTTCTGCCTCTGCCCAACTCCTTTTGCAGACCTGGTCAGGTCTGAGTGCTCCTCTCAGCCTAGCATTTCTTCAGACTCACCCTAGCAAGCACTTCCTTGGTGTCAATAGTCTCACTGTCCATGTTCCAGCCTCCACTGGGTTAGCTGTCCCCAGTTTGGCTGCCCCTGAGTTAGCTCCCTTTCCTTTAGCAATTTTCTGTCTCTCTGACCACCACTAATGCCATGTGTCCAATGCCCTGGGAGCTTGGAGGCAGACAACAGACAAAGAAAGTTCCATTCCCAGCCCGTAAACTGACCTCTCTGTTCTCCAAGGGCGCCTCTCCCAGAAGGGCCCTATTTCTTACTCTTCCGAGTCTGACATGGTCCTACCCTGGTTCCTAGTCATCTGGTGAACTCACAGCCTTTAAATCACAAGTGGTTCACCCATCTCCTTAGCCTACATTCATTCGTGTGTCTCCAAGTCCCTTCATTCCTGCAATTAAAACGTCTCTGGTGTCCATCTGTCCCTTTCCACGTTCACCTGAATCTAACCTGCTCGCCTCATACCTAGTGACTGTCATAGTTCCCATAAAGTCTCCTGCCTTCACTCTCTCTCCCCACCACCTACCCTTAATGCATCATTAGATTATCTTTTCTCAAGAAAGATCATGCCATCCTTTTGCTCCGAAAGTTCTGAGATATCTTACGTTACTATTAAAAAGGCACATTCTTTACTCCGAAACTTAAGACTCTTCCCATCAGTCCTTAAGTTATTCTTGCATTTTTACTTCTCACCACTCCTAGGATGGGCCCTTTCCTCTAGACAATCTGTCTCCAAGCAAATGATACTGTTACCTTCTGTGTATTTTGTTCCTGCTGTAGCCTCAACTCACAGTGGTTCCTTACTATCTAACCAGATCCTATCTGTCCCCCAAGACCACGTCCTTCATGAAGCTGCCCCATTTGGCCCACCCTTCTTCCCACTTCCACTCATCTGCAGAACCTAATTGAATCTCTCATACAGAATCTTGACTACTTGACTGACAAGTTAACTCGCATGTTATACTCTTGGGGTCATTTCTATCAACAGATTTCTACTAGATTTAGGCTTAGCCTGAGATATTCCAATGTTTTTCTTTGTTACTCTTACTTTTTAAGGCAAGCATGAAACAAAGTTTAACCAAGGAAGAGAAAGACAGGCTTATAGAATAAGTAAGCTTACAAAGCAAGATACACTCGCCATAGACAGAGAACAGGCTTCCATTGCCAGGGCAAGTAGGCAAAGAGGCCTCTTTGTTACTTTTATTTTTATTTTATTTTATTTTTTGTTGTTGTTGAAGTTTTTGGCCGGGGCTGGGTTTGAACCCACGACCTCCGGTATACGGGGCCGGCACCCTACTCCTTTGAGCTCCTCTTTGTTACTTTTAAATTTGTCTTTCACCACTAGATATAAGCCAATCAGTACAGAGACTCAGCTGGTTTGTCTTGGCTGTATTAAAGAGTTTTAAACAAAGAAACAAAGGCATTTGACAAAATTTAATACTTTTTCATAGTAAAATGCTCAACAAACTAACAGTAGAAGGGAACTTCCTCAACCTGACAAAGGATGTCTAATAAAAACTCACTACATGCACCATCCTTGATAAGACAAGGATGTCTGCTCTGGCCACATCTATTCATCATTGTACTAGAAAGTTCCAGCCAAGGCTACACGTATTAGGCCAAAAGGAAAAAAAAAAACGAAGTCATCCAGATTGAAAAAAAGTAAAATTATCTTTATACAAAGATCTTATACATAAGGACGGGCGTGATGGCTTGTGCCTGTGATCCTGGCACTCTGGGAGGCTGGGGCAGCAGGATCAGGAGTTTGAAACCAGCTTGAGCAAGAGCAAGACCCTGTCTGTTCAAAAAAATAGAAAGTTAGCTGGGGCTCAGAACCTGTAGCTCAGTGGTTAGGGCTCCAGCCACATGCACCAGGGCTGGTGGGTTCAAACCTGGCCTGGGCCTGCTAAACAACAATGACAACAACAAAAAATAGCCAGGCCTTGTGGCAGGTGCCTGTAGTCCTAGCTACTTGGGAGGCTGAAGCAAGAGACTTGCTTAAGAGAGTTAGGTTGTAGGTTGTAGGTTGTTGTGAGCTGTGACGCTCCAGGACTCTACCGAGGGCAACAAAGTGAGACTCTGTCTCTAAAAAACAAGTTAGCTGGGTTTGGTGGCATGCACCTATGATCCCAGCTACTTGGGAGGCTGAGGAGGAGGATTGCTTGAGGGGGCAGTAAACCATGGTGACACACTGCATTCTAGTCAAGGTGACAGAGCAAGACTCTGACTCAAAAAATAAAAAAACAGCAAAGATCTTGCATATAGAAAATCCTAAGGTATTCGCCAAAAAATTAGAATTGATAAACAGAAGACTCAGCAAGGTTATAGGACATAATGTCAATATAAAAAAATCAACTATATTACTATATACTTGCAATGAATATCTGAAAATAAAATTAAGAAAGTGATTCCACCAGTGTACTCAGCCCTAATATGAAGCTAATTTATAGCTTTCATATGAAGGCTAAAACCCAACTATACCACAAGAATACAGGGAAAGGGGAAAGGGAGGGGAGGGGAGGCAGGAGGATGGGTGGAGGGAGGGCAATTAGTGGGAATACACCTACAGTGCATCTTAGCAGGGTACTGGTGAAACTTATTAAAGGTACAGTATCAATGTCTTTATATAGTGATCAAGAAAATGCCATGAAGGCTATCTGTAACAGTACGATCAAAATATTTCTGAATGTATATGAAGCACATTGTGCCCTATGTTTGCACCAATGTACACAATTATGATTCAATAAAATTATAAAAAAATAAATAAATAAAAGTAAAAAAAATAAAATTAAATTAATATAGAAGCTCTAGCAACCCTGAATAGCCAGAACAATTTTAGAAGGGAAAGAACAAAGTTGAAGGACTCACTTTCCTCCTCTCAAAACTTACTACAAGGCTATTGTAATAAAACAGGTGTGGTGCTGACATAAGGATAGACAGATAAACCAATGAAGAAGAACATAAAACCCAAAGATAAACCTTCACATATATGGTTAACTGATTTTCAACAAGGGTGTCAAGATCATTCACTGGGTAAAAGATAAATCTTTCCAAGAAGTGTTAGGAGGAAAACATGCAAAATAATGAGGTTAGATCCTTACTCTATACCATATACAAAACTTAAATCCTATACAAAAAATAATTCAAACTAGATAAAAGATCTAAACTTAAGTGCCAAAACTATAAAATTCTTAGAATAAAATATGGTCAAATCTTCATAATGTTGTATTTGGCAATGATTTCTTCAATATGACACAAAAAGCATAGGCAATAAAAGTGTTAAAAAGGGGTGGCTCCTGTAGCTCGGTCAGCAAGGGCACCGGTCACATACACCCAGGGTGGCGGGTTCAAACTTGGCCCAGGTCTGCTAAGCAACTGTAACCAATACATGGCCAGGTGTTGTGACGGGCACTTGTAGTCCCAGCTACTTGGGAGGCTGAGGTAAGAGAATCGCGTAAGCCCAAGAGTTGGAGGTTGCTATGAGCTATGATGCCATGGCATTCTACTCAGGGCGACAGCTGAGACTCTGTCTCAAAAAAAAAAAGTGCTAAAAGAAAAAAAATTGTAAATCCTACATCTGATAAGGTATTTGTACCTAGAACATTTAAGTAACTCTTAGAAGTCAATGATAAAAAGACAAATAACCCAGGGCGGCTCCTGTGGCTCAGCGAGTAGGGCGCCGGCCCCATATACCGAAGGTGGCGGGTTCAAGCCCGGCCTCGGCCGAACTGCAAAAACAAAAAAACAAAAAAAAAATAGCCGGGCGCTGTGGCGGGCGCCTGTGGTCCCAGCTACTAGGGAGGCTGAGGCAAGAGAATCGCTTGAGCCC
>CAUYON010069316.1:0-13336 GCA_963573935.1 Arctocebus calabarensis
AAATGGCCAGGCGTTGTGGTGGGCGCCCGTAGTCCCAGCTACTTGGGAGGTGGAGGCAAGAGACTCGCTTAAGCCCAGGAATTGGAGGTTGCTGTGAGCTGTGATGCCACAGCACTCTACCCAGGGTGACAGCTTGAGGCTATGTATCAAAAAAAAAAAAAAAATTTCATCCCAGAGTTCTGTATCTTGCTAAACTAAGCTTCAAAACTGATGGAGAAATCAAATCTTTTGTGGATATACAAACATTGAGGAAATGTGCAACAATAAGACCAGCTCTACAGGAAGTACTTAGACCTATTCTCAACACTGACCACCACAATGGACCACCAGAAGCTAAAGGTCAAGACTTAGCTTCCTCAACTGCACAAAGGATAAAACCACACAGTGGACTTTCACAAAATATGATGAATAAAACTCCACCATGCTTATTGATTCTCTCAGTAAATGTCAATGGACTGAATTCACTGAAGAGGCAAAGGCTGGCTGATTGGATAAAAAAGCATAAACCATACATATGCTGTCTCCTGGAGACACACCTAGCCTTGAAGGACAAATCAAGACTCAAGATTAAGGGATGGAGAGCAGTATTTTAAACAAATGTAAATCAGAAGAAAGGAGGGGTTGCAATCTTATTTTCAGATATAAGCAGATTTAAAGCAATTAAAGTTAAGAAAAACAAAGATGGACATTTTATACTGGTCAAGGGAACAATTCAAAAAGAAGACATTTCAGTTAAATATTTATGCATCCAACTTAAATGCTCCCAGATTTATGAAACAGAACTTGATGGGTCTGAGCAATATGATATCCTATAATACCGTAATAGTTGGGAACTTTTACACCCTTCTGACAGAACTGAATAGATCTTCTAAACAGCAACTAAACAAATATATAAAGGACTTAAATGTGACCCTAGACAAATGGGATTAATAGACATACAGAACACACCATCTCAAAGCTAAAGAATATACATTTTTCTCCTCAGCCCATTGTATGTTCTCCAAAATCAAACACATCCTAGGATATAATCAAACCTCACCCACATTAAAAGAATAGAAATTATACCTTATCTCTTGTCACACCACAAAGCAATAAAGGTAGAATCCAACAGAAATATTCTCCCCACACAAAGACTTGGAAATTAAACAACCTTATGTTGAATGCTAGTTGGATTCAGGAACAGATAAAAGATGAAATCGTTAAATTCCTCAAATATAACAACAATGAAGACACAAGTTACCAAAACATATGGGATATAGGAAAAGCAGTCATAAGGGGGAAATTTATCACATTGGACGCCTACATTCGAAAAACAGAAAGAGAACACATCAATACAGTCATAAACCAATTTATGGAAAAAAGAAGAACAGTGTAATCCCAAACCCAGCCAAAGAAAAGAAATAACCAAAAATAAATCAGAGATTAATGAAATTGAAAACAAAAGAATCATTCGGAAAATTAACAAAGCAAAAAGTTTGTTTTTGGAAAAAATAAATAAAATCAATAAACCCTTGGCCAGATTAACTAGAAACAGAAAAGTAAAGTCTCTAATAACCTCAATCGGAAATGACAATGGGGAAATAAGAACAGATGCCACAGAGATACAAGAGATCATCTCTGAGTACCACAAGAAACTCGGTGCCTAGAAATTCAACAATGTGGAGGAAATGGATTAATACCTGCAATCACACCCTCTCCCTAGACTTAATCAAGAATAAATAGATGTCTTGAACAGACCGATTTCAAAAACAGAGATCAAAGAAACAATAGAAAAAAATCTACCTACAAAAAAATGCCCTGGTCCAGATGGCTTCACACCAGAATTCTATAAAACCGTCAAAGAAGATTTTATATACCGCAGAAATTATTCCAATTCTGAAAAAATTATTCCAAACAATTGAGAAGGAAGGAATCGTCCCTAACATATAATATGAGGCAAACATCACCCTGATACCAAAACCAGGACAAGACCCAGCTAAAAAGGAGAATTTCAGACCAATTTCACTAATAAATATAGATGCAAACATTCTCAATAAAATCCTAGCCAATAGATTATAGCTATACATTAAAAAAATCATTCATCACAATCAAGTAGGTTTCATCCGAGGGATGCTAGGCTGGTTTAACATATGCAAGTCTATAAACATAATTCAGCATATCAATAGAAGCAAAAACAAAGACCATATGATCCTCTCAATGGATGCTGAAAAAGCATTCGATAAAATTCAGCATCCTTTTCTAATTAGAACACTTAAGAACACCAAAGCTAAGGAATATACATTTTTCATGTCACCCCATGGTATGTACTCCAAAATTGACCACATCCTAGGATATAAATCAAACCTCAGCAAAATTAGGTGGCACATTTCCTAAGCTGATCAAAGCCATCTACGACAAACCCACAACTAATATTATACTAAATGGAGTAAAACTGAAAACTTTTCTACTTAGAACTGGAACCAGACAAGGTTGTCTTCTATTGCCACTACTATTCAACATAGTGCTAGAAGTTCTAGCCAATACAGTCAAAGGAAGGAGATAAAGGGCATCCAATGGGTGCAGAGGAGGTCAAACTCTCCCTTTGTGCCAACTCTATGACATTATACATAGAGAATACCAAAGACTCAACCCCAAGACTCCTAGAAGTGATCAAAAAATACAGCAATGTCGGGCAGCGCCTGTGCCTCAAAGGAGTAAGGCACCAGCTCCATATGGCTGGAGGTGGTGGGTTCAAATCTAGCCCTGGCCAAAAACTGCAAAAAAACCAAAAACAAAAACAGCTATGTCTCAGGATATAAAATCAATGCCCACAAATCAGTATCCTTTGTAAATGCCAATAAAAGTCAGGATGAGAAAGTAATCAAGGACACAATAATGGAATATATATAACAAAAGAGGTGAAGGACCTCTACAAAGAAAATTATGAAACCATAAGAAAAGAAATAACAAGATATTAATAAATGGAAGAACTTACCATGCTTTGGGCTGGGAAGAACCAACATTGTGAAAATGTCTATACTACCCAAAGCAATCTATAGATTCAATGCAATCCCCATTAAAATACCACCATCATATTTTCATGATTTGGAAAAAATAATTCTTTTTGTATGGAACCAGAAAAAACCCCATATAGTCAAGGTAGTTCTTAGTAATAAAAACAAACCCAACCAGATTTTTGGCACATACAAGGCCATAGTGATCAAAACAGCATAATATTGGCACAAAAACAGAGACATAGACATATGGAACAGAATTGAAAACAAAGAAGTGAAACCAGTCTCTAGTTGCCTGATCTTTGATCAACCAAACAAAAGCACACAGTGGAGAAAAGAATCCCTATTCAACAAATGATGCTGGGGAGCACTGGATAACCACATGTAAAAGACTGAAACTGGAGCTACCCCTTTCACCACTTACAAAAATTGATTCAAGATGGATAGAAGATTTAAATGTAAGATATGAAATAACGAAAATACTCAAAGAATGCGTGGGGAAAACACTTGAAGAAATTGGCCTGGGGAAGAAATTGGCCTGGGGAAAGACTTTTATGAAGAAGACTTCCATGACAATTGCAACAACAAAATAAACAAATAGGACTTAATTAAACTGAACAGCTTCTGTACAGCTAAAGAAACAACAAGCAAAGCAAACAGACAACCTTCAGAATGGGAAAAGATATTTGCATATTATGAATCAGACAAAAACTTAATAACTAGAATCTATAGGGAACTCAAATAAATAAAAAAAGACCCAACAATTCCATATATCACTGAGCAAGAGACATGAACAGAACCTTCTTTAAAGAAGACAGACAAAGGGCTAACAAACATGAAAAAATGCTTATCATCCCTAATCATCAGAGAAAGGCAAATCAAAACTACCCTGAGATATCACCTAACCCCAGTGAGAATGGCCCACATCCCAAAGTCCCAAAGCTACAGATGCTGGCATGGATGTGGAGAGAAGGGAACACTTTTACATTGCTGGTGGGACTGCAAACTAATGCAACCTTTTTGGAAGTAAGTATGGAGAATACTCAAAGAACTCAAATTAGACCTCCCATTCCATCCTGCAATCCCATTACTAGGCATCCACCTAGAAGAAAAAAAATCATTTTATCATAAGGACAATTGCACTGTTTATTGCAGCTCAATTTATAATTGCCAAAATGTTGAAACAGTTACCCACCAATCCAGGAATAGGTTAACAAGCTATGATATATGTAGACCATGGAATACTATTCAGCCATTAAAAAAGATGGAGACTTCACATCTTTTGTATTAACCTGGATGGAAGTGGAACACATTCTTCTTAGTAAAGCATCACAAGAATGGAGAAGCAAGAATCCAGTGTATTCTATTCTAATATGAAGGCAGCAGCTGAGCCAATACAAGGAGGGGTAGGGGAATAAGCAAGTGGGGAGAGGTGAGGAGGGAGGTGGATGGGGGGTCACAGTACATGGCGCAGCTCTTGGGGGTGCTACACAATTATAAGAGAGACTTTATCTAACAGATGCCATCAGTATAACCTGATTCTTTGTAACCTCAATGAATCCCAAACAATAAAAGAAGAAACAAAACACTTTGTTTCTCCAGAAGAAGCACCTCCTTCAACATTCAAGTTTTATCATGAGATTGCTGCAATTCAGTCACATCCCCAGGCTACACTTATAATTTTTTTACTATTCTGACCATATCTGCAGTTACTTCTTCCACTAAAGTTGTAAATCCCCCCAAATCTTCCACAACGGTCAAAACGAACTTCTTCCAAATTTCTATTAATGTTGATATCTTCCAAATTCCTATTCATATTGATATTTTGTCCTTCTCCCATGAATCATAAATGTTCTTAATGGCATCTAGAATGGTGAATCCTTTACAGAAGGTTTTCAATATACTTTGCTCAGATCCATCTGAGGAATCACTATCTACGACAGCTATGGTTGTTTTTTAAATAATAAAACTTGGAAGTAAAAATTCCTCTTTAATCCATGGGCTACAAAATGGATTCTGTGTTAACAACAGGCATGAAAACAACATTCATCTCCTTCTACAACTCCATCAGAGTTCTTGGGTGACCAGGTGCATTGCCAATGAACAGTAATATTTGCAAAGAAATATATATACATATATGTATATTTTTATATATATGTATATATATATATTTTTTTTTTGAGACAGAGCACCCTAGCATCGTAGATCATAGCAACTTCAAACTCTTGGGCTCAAGTGATTCTCTTGTCTCAGCCTCCCAAGTAGCTCAGACTACAGGTGTCCACCACAATGCCCAACACTTGCTTAGGCTGGTCTTGAACCTGTAAGCTCAGGCAATCCTCCTGCCTCAGCCTCCTAGAGAGCTAGGATTACAGGTGTGATGAAAGAAATCTTTTTAGCAGTAGGTCTCAACAGTGTGCTGAAAACATTCACTAAACCATGCAATAACACCTATGTTTTGTTGTTCCATTTATAGAGCACAGGGAAGGTAGATTTAACATAATAATTATGGCCTCTAGTATTTGGGGAATGGCCAATGAACATTAGCTTCAAATTAAAGTCACCAGCTACATTACCCCCTAACAACAGAGTCAGCTTGTTCTTTGAAGCTTTGAAGCCAGGTATTGAATTCTCTCCAGCTAAGAAAGTCCTAGATGACGTCTTTCAGTAGAAGGCTATTGTTTAGCATAGTCACCTTCACCAATTATCTTCGCTTGACCTTCTGGACAACTTTCTGCAGCTTCCACATCAGTACTTGTGTTCTTTTGTACTTTTATGTTATGGAGATGGCTTCTTCCTTAAACCTCATGAGCCAACTTCTGTGAGTTTCAAACTTTTATCCTACAGTTTCCTCCCCTTTCTCAGCCCTCATAGAATTAAAGAGAGTTAGGGCCTTGCTCTGGATTAGGTTTGGGCTCAGCGGAATGTTGCAGCTGGTTTGATCTTCTGTCCAGACCGCAAAAACTTTCTCAACATTAGCAATAAAGCTAATGTCTTATTCATGTGTTCACTGAGCAACATTTTTATTTTCCTTCGGGAACTATTCCTTGGCGTTCACAATATGATTGTTTGGCCCAAGAGACCTCGCTTTTGGTCTGTCTTGGCTTTTGATATGGCTTCCTCGCTAAACTTGATCACTTGTAGCTTTTGATTCAAATGTTACTTTTCCATCGTAAGGTTAGTAATTTGCTTAATTTCAATATTGCTGTGTCTCAGGGAATAAGTAAGGCCTGAGGAGAGGCAGAGAGAGGCATGGCTGGTTAGTGGAGCAGTTAGAACACTTACAACATTTATCAGTTAAGTTTGCCATCTTATTTGAGTGTTGTTCATGGTGCCCCAAAGTAATTACAAGAGTAACATTAAATATCACTGATCACAGATTACAAAAACAGAATAATAATGAAAAAATGGGAATTACCAAAATGTGATGGAGAGATATGACATGAGCATGTGATGTTAGTAAACGTGATGCTGAGAGACTTCATTTATTCAGGATCACCATAAACCTCCAATTTGTAAAAGTGCCATATTTGTGAAATGTATTAAAGCGAAGTACAATATAGCCACGTAGGCTAAGACTACATATGACATTTTAAATAGTCAAAGAACAGACAGGATTATGATTATAATCAATATATTTGACAATACTACAATATTTCTCTTTAATCCCCAAAATACCCAAATTATACCCAAAGTTACAAGACAAATGACAAGTTAGAACAATTATTTTAAAAATCCAACAAAGACTAATCTTACTATAATGAGAATTTTTAGAAACTAACAAGAAAAATGGGCCAAAAAAAAAATATATATATAGCCAGACAGAACTCTGAAAAAGAGATATAAGTGGACAGACAATAAATAAGTGATGGTGTACTCACCTCTTTTTTTTTTTTTTGTGACAGATTCTAACTCTGTCATCCTGGATAGCATGCCAGGGCCTCATCATAGCTTGCAGCAACCTCAAACTCTTGGGTTCAAGAGATCGTCCTGCCTCAGCCTCCCTAGTACAGGGACTACAGGCACTGGCTACAATGTCCGGCTAATTTTTCTATTTTTGTTAGAGAAGGGGCATCTCTCTCTTGCTCAGAGTAGTCTCAAAGTCCTGAGCAATCTGACCACCTCAGCCTCCCAGAGTGCTAGGGTTACAGGTGTGAGCCACTATACCTGGCCTACACTCAACTCTTAATTACAGAAATGCAAAATATGATTTATATTTATCAGGTTGGCAAAAATCATAAAGTTTGATAACACTCAGTATTATCAAAAGGAAGGGAAAACACGGATTCATGTATTATTGGTGGAAGTATAAATGACATGTCTTTTTTTTTGAGACAGAGCCTCAAGCTGTCACCCTGGATAGAGTGCTGTGGCATTACAGCTCACGGGAACCTCCAATTCCTGGGCTCAAGCGAGTCTCCTGCCTCCCAAGTAGCTGGGACTACAGGTGCCCACCACAACGCCCGGCCATTTTTTGGTTGCAGCCACCATTGTTGTTTGGTGGACCCGGGCTGGATTCGAACCCGCCAGCTCAGGTGTATGTGGCTGGTGCCTTAGCCCGTTGAGCGCCAGGTGCCAAGCCAATGACACGTCTTTTTGAGACAAACTAACAATTTATTAAATTTTTTTTAGAGTCAAGAGTCTCACTTTGTTGCCCTCAGTACAGTGCCATGGCATCAGTTCACAGCAATCTCCAGCTCCTGGGCTTAGGTGATTCTCTTGCCTCAGACTCCCGAGTAGCTGGGACTACAGGTGCCTTCCACAATGCCCGACTATTTCTTTCTTTCTTTTTTTGGGGGTTGCAGTTTGGTCGAGTCAGCTTTGAACCTGCCACCCCTTGTATATGGGGCCGGTACCCTACTCACTGAGCCACAGGTGCTGCCCCAACTTACTTTTTCTTTTTTAGACAGTCTCACTTTGTCACCCTCAGTAGAGTGTCATTGTGTCATAGCTCATAGCACCTCAAACTCTTTGGGCTCAAATTATTTTCTTGCCTCAGCCTCCCAAATAGCTGGGACTATAGGCGCCCACAGCAGTGCCTGGCTATCATTAGAGATGGAGTCTTGCTTTGGCTCAGGCTGATCTTGAACTCCTGAGCTCAAGCAATCCACAGGCCTCAGCCTCCCAGAGTGCTAGGTTTACAGGCATGAGCCACTGTGCCCAGTCAAATTTATTAATGTTTAAAATGTATTCTTGGCTTGGTGCCTGTGGCTCAAGAGGCTAAGGCACCAGCCACATATACCTGAGCTGGTGGGTTTGAGTTCAACCCACCAAACAACAATGACGGCTGCAACCAAAAAATAGCCAGTTGTTGTGACAGGTGCCTACAGGTCCCAGCTACTTGGGAGATGAAGGCAGGAGCATCGCTTGAGCCCAGGAGTGGAGCTTGCTATGAGCTGTGATGCCAGGGCATTCAACCCAGGGCAACAGCTTGAGGCTCTGTCTCAAAAAATAAATAAATAAAATGTATTCTTGGCTTTATAAAAATTGATGCCAGTAATTTATAAAATTCTTTCTGAAATGGAGCATTTGAATGCAAATTTGTCTACCATGTGCTTTTGTAACTAAACCAATGTTGATAAAGTCTGAGCCTTAGGATTTGATATGGAGAAGGAAAAAAGCTGGCTTACAAGTAGCTCTAAATCTGGATACTTCATTATTTTCTTTGAGGTCCAATCATAACTCCACATAAATATTTATATATATGATTCTACCAATCATGAGAAAAATGCAAGTAAATGATAAAGCTTAGAGCTAGACCCAGCTGGAAGCACATCTTATCTATAGCTTTTACTTGCTATGGAACTTGGATAAGACATTTTCATTAATATTTGGAAAAAAAATAGAACCACTTCTATTTCACAGAATTGTGGTGAGGACCAAATGAGATAACATATACATTTATAAAGCTTCTGTGGTGTTACCTGGAAAACAGTATATACTCAATAAGTAACAACTATTATTATTTTATTATTAGCTCACAATCTTGGCTATTGACCCATTTTAAAATACTGTCCTGTGTATCATTTAATTGTGTTGTGGAGAAAATGAAGCCATTTGAACTAGTAATGAGTCTTTTGTGGTCTGAATGTTTATATTCCTCCAAAATTCATATGTTGAAACCTAATCTATAATGCAATAAAATAAAATAAAATAGTTTTATTTTGAGACAGTGTCTGTCCCATCTACCTGTGTAGAGTGTAGTGGTGTTGTCATAGCTCACAGTAACCTCAAACTCCAGGGCTCAAGAGATCCTCTTGTCTCAGCCTCCCAAGTAGTTGGGATTAGGGGTGCCCACCACATCACCCAGCTAGTTTTTCTATTTTTAGTAAAGATGGTCTTGCTTTTGGTCAGGCTAGAATACAATAGTATACAAAGGTGGAGCCTTTGAGGTTCTACAGTTGTGAATGGGATTAGTGCCCTTTTAAAAGAGGCTTGAGGGAACTCTTGTCTTTCTACCATGTGGGAACACATAGAAAGTGCCATCTATGAAGAACAGGCCTTCACTAACACAAAATCTGCAGGCACCTTGATCTTGAACTTCTCACCCTCCAGGACTGTGAGCAATAAATGTCTGTTGTTTAAAAAGTACACAGTCTTGGTGGCGCCTATGGCTCAAAGGAGTAGGGTGCCGGCCCCATATGCCGGAGGTGGCAGGTTCAACCCGGCCAAAAACTGCAAAAAAAAAAAAAAAAAAAAGTACACAGTCTTTTTGTCTTGTCCTCCAATATTCCATCCAGACTGAGGAAGACCCAGAAGCTTCGGGGCCACATGAGCCATGGCCACAACCTTAACAGCAAGCACCAGAAGCACCCAGGAGGCCAGGGTAATGCTGGTGGCATGAATCACCACGGGATCAACTTCAACAAATATCACCCAGGTTACTTGGGAAAAGTTGGTATGAGGCATTACCATCTGAAGAAGAACCAGAGCTTTTGCTCAAATGTCAACCTTGATAAATTGTGGACATTGGTTGGTGAGCAGACACAGGTTAAAGCTTCCAAAAACAAGACTGTAGCTGCTCTCATCATCGATGTGGTGCAATCAGGCGGCTACAGGGTTCTGGGGAAGGAAAAGTTCCCAAAGCATCCAGTCATTGTGAAGGCCAAATTCTTCAGCAGAAGAGCTGAAGAAAAGATCAAGGGTATTGGAGAGGCTGGGGTCTTCATGGCTTGAAGCCGCATGGGAGGGAGGTTCATTAAATGCTTTTTCCTAGTCGTCTGAGAAAAAAAAGTACCCAGTTTAAGAAAGATATTTTGTTATAGCAGCCTGAATGGACAAAGAGAGCTCTCCTGTCGTGGACATCCATGTGCTGTTTGTTGGTTTCTTTAGTTCATACTATAATGTTCCCATTTCACATCTTTAGTCAACACTTGGGTACTGTTCTTAGTTAGGTACTTGTTGCTTGATGACTGAGGACACCCATGCGCAAAAATACATTGCATTTAATAATGGTTAAAGTTCTTTGTTGAAGCCAAGTTGACAGAAGGAACAACTAATCCCAAAGAATGTCAGCTTGCTGGTGTTAGAATGTAGAGTTGGAATTCTAGCAGCGTCTATTCATAGCAATCCCATGGGTGACATTACATTTGTGTTTGGGAGATTATCTGAGAAGCTACTTATTTTTATTTTTGAATTGAGAAAGCTCCAGGTCAAATTTGGCTTCAGTCAAATTTTTATTTGTTAAAAAATATAGTTGTACCTTAACTTGAAATAAGAGAATCTGACATATTAGAGCCAGGTATGAAGAGTGGAAATTCAGCTGGACTGATGAACCCCTAATTTTGAATTAAGTCACTTCATCAGGAAATGATGTTTGTCCCTGGAATGTGTTAGTGTCTATTAATAAAGTGAGTGAGTGAGAGCTGAATTTTCAACACATGTATTGAGTTAATTATATGACGTTATCTTTTTTTTTTTTGGAAACAGAATCTCACTCTGTTGCCCAGACTAGAGCGTGATGGCATCAGCCCAGCTTACAGCAACCTCAAACTCATAGATTCAAGTGATCCTCCTGCCTCAGCCTCCCAAGTCTCTGGGACTACAGGCACCTGCCATAAGGTCTGGCTAATTTTCCTATTTTCAGCAGAGGTGGGGGGTCTCATCCTTGCTCATGCTAATCTCGAACTTATATAAAGTTATCTTAACCACAGAATATCTTTTAGGTCTAAAGGAGAAAGTTAATTGTTGATGAGTTCCTAAGCAAAACTTCTCTGGAATAATTAGATTAATATCTATGAATCAGAAGGAGATGATGAGATCAAAGAGTCAGACATTAGGAGGGCACAGCCACTAGCGGGTACTTTTAGTACCTCTAAAGTAAATTGGTGGACCATACAATGAACATCTTTTGTACTGATAGTATGTTTGTATCTGGAAGAGTTTCTTGGCTGCAAGTACTAGAAATCTCAAACTGTCCTAAATGTGCACTTAGGAATCTAATGTGAAGGAAAGGTGTTATTTCACAGAACAGAAAGTGCAAATGTGGGACAGGCTCCAAGTACTGTAAGTACAACAGATGCTCTGCTCTGTTTTGCTATTGTTTCTTGGCTCTGCCCTATGTGTGCTAGCTTCATCCTCAGGCTGTCTTTCACCATTATTACAAGAGGAGGGGAGAAGGGAGGGAAGAGAAAGGGAAGGGAGGAAAGGAGAGGGAAGAGCAGGAGCAGAGAGAAACAAGAACTTTCCCATCAGTTTGATTAGACTAGAAGCAGTCAGATGCCCACTACTGCATCAGTATTATTACCATGGACGTGCCATGAGCTGATTGGCTTAAACTTCATCCCTGAGTCAATTACCTGACAAAAGGACACAACCAGTGTTATTGGCTTAGACCAGATAGAGCCTATTTCCAATTTGGAGATGGAATCAGCTTCCCCTAATTGCATAAATTGCATATGAACAAAAGTGGAATTCTATTAGGAAGGATAAATGGAGGCTGGATGGGGAATAGATGCCATACAGGCAGGTAGCAGATTATATAGCACATACTCATTAAGCCACCTTCAGACCAGAAATAAGAATTAGGAAGTTCAGGTCGGGCACAGTGGCTGATGCCTGTAATCCCAGCACTCTGGGAGGCCAAGGCAGGTGGCTTGCCTGAGCTCACAGGTTCGAGAACAGCCTGAGCCAGAGCAAGACCTCCATCTCTAAAAATAGCTGGGTAGTATGGTGGTGCCTGTAGTCCCAGCCACTTGGGAGGCTGAGGCAAGAGAATTGGTAACCCCAAGAGTTGGAGGTTGCCATGAGCTATGACACCATAGCACTCTATCAAGGGTGACAGGGTGAGACTGTCTCCAAAAAGAATTGGAAAGTTCAGTCCACAGGGAATAAGGGCTGATCATTTTACTAGTCATATTTTTAATAAATTGCTATATTGGCATCTAGGTTTGTATTATTATTTTTTGAGATCTCTGCAGAATTGAAGCATGTATCAATATGTTGACAGAATTCAGTGTATACGCCTGCAGTGCTGAGGAGCAACAATACCACAGAATATAATGATCTCGCCAAGCCAACACCACATTTGTGGATTTTAGTTGACCTGTAAGTGATGACTTCCTTCTTGTTGTATTTTATGCCTTTCTTTTTCTTTTTCTTTTTTTTTTTTTTTTTGTATTGATGGGGTCTTATTTCATTATCCAGAGCCTAGAGTTGGCACAGGATCATAGCTCACTTCAGACTTCAACTTCCACCTCAGCCTCCTGGGTAGCTGGCACTACAGGTACTACTACCATGCTGGCATACTTTATGCTTTTATCATTTATAATTTTATATATTTATTTAACATACTAATGGAAGTCTTAGCTATCGCAATCAGGCAAGAGAAGGTGATCAAGGGTATCCAAATAGGGTCAGAGGAGATCAAATTCTCATTCTTCACTGATGACATGATTCTATACCTGGAAAATCCCAGAGACTCAACTTCAAAACTCTTAGAAGTGATCAAGGAATACAGCAGCGTCTCAGGATACAAAATCAATACTTACAAGTCAGTAGCTTTTATATATGCCCATAATAGTCAAGCTGAAAAAACAATCAAGGACTCTATTCCTTTTACAATAGTGCCAAAGATGATGAAATATCTGGGAATTTACCTAACAAAGGATGTGAAAGATCTCTATAAAGAGAACTAAGAAAATCTGAGAAAAGAAATAGCTGATGTTAACAAATGGAAAAACATTCCATGCTCATGGCTGGATAGAATCAACATTGTTAAAATGTCCATACTACCCAAAGCAATCTACAGATTTAATGCAATCCCTATTAAAGCACCATTGTCATACTTTAAAGAACTTGAAAAAATAGTACTTCATTTTATGTGGAATCAGAAAAAAACTTGA